>AYEL01076465.1:0-66368 GCA_000484575.1 Olivierus martensii
TTGATGGCATCGACTTCTCTAAGTACCAACTCTCGAACATGATTGCTATGGATGAAACTGCAGTGTTTATGGGTCAAGGGTCTCAAACTACCATTGATCAGAGGGGTGCCTCTGTGATATACATCCCCTCCACTGGTTACGAAAGTGCATGCATTACATGTATTTTGGCAATTCGTCTCGATGGAAAGAAAACCCTTCTCTAATCATCTCTAAGAGTAAGAAAGAGGAAATCGAACGTATTTCAGGTATTTATGTTCTTGAGACTGAAAAAGCTTGGTGCACACAAATAGCAATAAAAAAAGTGGGTCGATTTATTTCTACCACTTGTTTTGCAAGGTGACCAAAGAGGTATGCTAGTGTGGGATTCTGCCAGCACTCACCGCGCTAAAACCATAAAGAACTTCCTTGCAGAAAGAATTGATCAAATAATGATTCCCGCAGGAATGACTGCATATCTGAAGGAACTTCCTTGCAGAAAGAATTGATCAAATAATGATTCCCGCAGGAATGACTGCATATCTCCAAACTCATGATATTGCAATAAACAAGCCATTTAAAGACTATTTGCGCACGGAAATCAATAACTACATTGAAAATAGAATGGAGAGAAATCAACGAGGAAACTTTGTGAAGCCTAAGCTACAAGAAGTTGTTACTTGGGTGAAGAATGCATGGGATAAAATAACGGACAGCTGTGTTGCTAATGCCCTACGTGCAGGCTACATGGACAAGAGGAGCTCATTTGAGGAGAGTTCTATTGCTCAATATGAGAGGCTAGGGCCAATGGTCTTAGAGGAAATGAAGTTGCAAAAAATTCAGGCCGGAATTCGTGATTTGGCGCTTTATGACGATGTTCCAGAAGAAGACGACATGGCTATATTAGAATGATTTTGTTCATTTTTGAATGTTTCTTGAATATGAATAAATGTATTTCTTGAATCTGAATACTTTCTTGAATCTAAAGAAATGTGTTTCTTGAACATGAAGAAATGTTAATTATTGTGCATGAAAAATAAGACATCCCCTGAAAATAAGCCCTACCATGTCTTTTGCAGCAAAAATTAATATAAGACCGGGTCTTATTTTCGGGGAAACACGGTATATATCTAACCCTTGATTTACATATTAGATTGGTTCTACAAAAATACTATATAAATGAAAATCATATAAATTGAGCCTAACATTTATATAGCAAATGGTGGAACAAGTTCTGTAACATTCAATAATTTACATATTTTTTTTTAAATGAATTTAACACTTTATTTTTTATGTTTAAGGATAACAAAAAGGGCACAGTAAAAAAAGGACAAAGATGTGAAACATTCAATTTTATGTAAACAACAATTTATTCTACAGGGTGAACCAAAATTAACGCAACAGCAGCGAAAAAGTTAAAGTCCGGTGTAAGTTAAAAATCATATTTATATCAGCTGTATGAAATAAGAATTTAGAAAGTTAAAAATCGTATTTATATCAGCTGGTATGAAATAAGAATTCAGAAAAAATATCAAACGTTATTGTTTACATGAAATGAATACTCCAAACAAGAAAAAGTGTAGAAAATCGAAAAATAAAGAATGAATACTCCAAACAAGTATCAAATGTTATTGTTTACACGGAATGAATACTCCAAACAAGAAAACGCGTAGAAATCGAAAAATAAAAAAAAAGTTAGATACGGAATATAAACCAATGATAAAGTTAGAAACGGAATATAAACCAATGATGATAAACCAAAGTAAGAAAACGGAATATAAACCAATGATGATAAACCAGAGTAAGATACATCGCAGAAACGGAATATAAACCAATGATGATAAACCAGAGTAGGATGCATCGACAGCCGCCGCCATGTTATTTCAGTCACGCGACGCATTTCATGTCATCACGTGATCAACACGATGACCCATCACTTTATTCAAATTAGATGAAGTCGGTTTCTAATGAAAAAAACAGTTTCTATGGATCTTTTGAACTCTTTGCATATAAACAAAAACTAAAAATAACACAAGAAAAATATATTTAATAAATGATTGTTAAAGTTTTGATAGCAGTGGCATGGGCTGCATGCAGTCCACATATTTGATATGCATGGTGTATGGAGTAAAGATTTTAGGATTATTTTCAGCATCAAAATTATTTGGCAGAATACAATTTATATTTGGAATGTTTTGTATAATTAATTATAATAATTCAAAAATAAATTTAATGAAATAAATTTTTTAGTGGATGTAGGCAGAATATCAAAAATTCTATATGCAATTAATAAATCAAGTGTCAATAGAACATTTATTTTATCAATTCATTTTATTCTAAGTGATACATGATCCTGCATAAAATCTTCCATAAAAAAGAATCACTGGAATAGTATTGCTTCTACAATACTATTCATGTGTAAAAACAACGGCAAGACGATTGTTCACAAATAATATATATTTTAATAAAATACTGTATGGCAAATATATTTTATTATTTCTGATTAATATTATATAAGAGTATAATTTCTTATATCTTTATATAATAAAAATCTATAAATTCTGAATTCAATAAAATAACAGGCTTTGAACTTATCTGAAAATTTTTTTAATTGAATTTACAATCCTGTTTTACATTGTGTTTAACAGACAATTTATTACAACTCTCCAGGTTTATTTTAATACATAAAGCAAGAGTATTTTATGTATTTCAATACAAATGAACAATAGTGTACCACTGCAATCTTCAGTTATACAAATAGAACGTAGAACAATAATGTAATATAATTCAAAAAATAAAAATTTATGAGAAGTTAAAATTAACCTACTACAAAAATAATAAAAATTAATACTATATATTAGTGCAAAAAAGATGTAAGAAAATAAAGTTAAATAGTATCTGGATTCATTCTCAGATTTCGTGCCTTCAGATTTTACGGATTTAGGGATTGAGAATGCCAAAAACACACCTAATGTTTAAAATTAATGTATAGACCTAGAAAAACCTTTCTTGCTTACATGAAGATTTATTTCATTTTTCTCATTCAATTCTGAATTTAAATTGGGTCTCTCTAAGTCTTTTAATTCACTGAAAAGATACATAAAATGACATTAAGCTGATGGCACAATCAATATTTCTTAAGAAACATATTTATTCATCTAACCTTCCTGTCGAATAAAATTCAGATTTATATATATCCAAACATCTTTTAAATATATTACGTATACGCCTAATGTAAAATTTTGTCATATTTAACTATTAAAATAATTTTTTTTTACTAGAAATCTATTGAGTTCATATTTTAAAGAGGATCATAAACAAAATCAATTCTTAAACCACGTGCTTGGTTCGTGCTTTCGTTTTTTTTGTACTCTACGTCCTCTACCGGATGAAAATTTATTTTCGGTGTTGTTGATGGAAATTTTTTATTTATTGTAAATTATTAGCTAAAAATAAAAATAAATTTAGAATTAATATTTAAAAATAATGATGGAAAAACTTTAAATCTTCTAGAAGTTGATGACAATCGGTTATCGGGAATACAATCAGTTAAGTACAGCACTTTTATTTAATGTTATAAAATTAAGATTTGCCTTTAATTTATCATAGTTTGAACATTAAATTATATACTATTATACGCAAAATATTTAATTCAAAATATTATTATCGACTCTCTTATTCTAAATATTATTTATCAACTCTTAAGATACAAATAAGCCTAATTTTAATACAGGGACGTAACTACGAATGGGCCCGGGTGGCTATGGCCCATGCATTGAAAGTTCTGGCCCACCTTGAATATATAACCCGAAACTTAAAATTGAAAACTGCAAGAGTTCAACTCCACATAACCCAAGACGCCTTGAGTTTTGTGAAAACTAAAATTTACAACCGAATACATTAAACACCTCATAATCCAAGACGCCTTGTATTCCGTAAAAATGAAAATAAAAATCCACAAGCATAATTTAAGCCCACATAATTTCACGCTAATAGCGATAAAAAATTTTTATTTACAAGCTGTGAAAAAAACGCGTCCTTTGCACATTTTACGCAATACTTAATTAATGCGATTAGCTGGAAAGAGTAAATAAAGTTTCAAAATACAGTGGTACCTTGGTTAACGACGGCCTCGGGTAACGACGATTTTTTAAAGAAAAAATGTCTTGGTTAACGACTCCTGATTATGTGAACTTACAACAAAATAGAGCTCTGTAAAACAGCTCGTCATCGCATCACGTGATTAATTAGCTTAGTCAATCGTTATTTTTTTTAACAATCAATTCAAATCCGACAATATCATTATTAAAATTAATAAAATTATAACCATATAAAAATATATTTAACTAAATGATAATTAACATATAATAATGAAAACAAATTATTTAATTAATTAAAAATAGACATGCAACAGTTCACTAGTTTTTAGTTTCTTAAAGATGATTTCTAGACGTAATTAAAAATAGACGTGTAACAGTTCACTAGTTTCTAGATTCTTAAAGATGATTTCTAGACGATTATTATTTTAAATTCTGCCAACAAGTCTGATTCTATTGATTGTTCATGTTATATATTACTTGATACCTGCAAGAGGTGTGACGTCGCAGTTTCAGATTCCATTAGAAGAAGAAAAAAGTCTATCCGAGATGTTCATACAGACAATAAATTAGTGAGTGCATATCACTGTTCATTCGCCATCAAAAGGCAAAATCAAATCTTATCTGTATTCACCATCAAAAGGCAAAATCAGATCTCATCTGTAAAATAATTGTTGAATCTATAACCTTCTAATTAGTGTTTACGAATTCGTTTTGTAACAAATATAATAAATAAATACTATTTTCCATATTTTTAGGACATTTTAAATGAGTTTTATCTGCATTTTTAATATTTACTATGATTGTGGGAAGGAGCCGGAACGAATTAATCAATTTTCAATTAAATCCTATGGGGAATCGTGCTTTGGATAACGACGGTTCCGCTGGAACGGATTGCCGTTGTTAACCAAGATACTACTGTACTGATAAATATAAGTATTTATTTGATATCAGCTCAATACAAAATTATGCGGCGATTTTTACTTAATGATGCAAAAACGATCGATTACTTTGTCCAAATCGAGAGCTTTTGCGATTTTTCTCTCGATAAATATGATTGCTAAATAGCTTAACCTGATCATCAAGCATTCTGTTATATAAATACGATTTAATAAAATACATATAGTCGAATGTTCTTTCACATCGGTGTGGCCCACCCAAAAAAAAATCCTGGTTACATCACCGGTCTGCAAGAGCATGCGCGAATACGACACTGTAGTAGTGGGTAAAAACGGTACCGCTAGCGTTCTTCTTCTACTAAATGCTATAAACTCTGTTTTCCAAACTGTGGGGCCCTAGTCTATGGCAAGGGGGCGCGAAAGTATTAATCAAAACATCATTTTTGGGACAAAAGATAAATTCAAATTGATGTCGGGAAAAAATGAATCAGCAAAAGGGTTATAATAAATACAGTACATATATCCATGTATGTAAAATTTTCAGTTTTGCAGATATTTTGTAAAATTTTCTTTAATTGTATTAAAAATTATTACACAATAAAATATATACATTATTTACGTATAAGAACTTCATTTATACAAAATATGATATATTGTTTTATAGTATTAAACTGTAAGCAGTGGGTAAAAACAGTACCGCTAGCGTTCTTCTACTAAATGCTATAAACTCTCACTGTTTTCCAAACTGTGGGGCCCTAGTCTATGGCAAGGGGGCGCGAAAGTATTAATCAAAACATCATTTTTGAGACAAACAAAAGATAAATTCAAATTGATGTCGGGAAAAAATGAATCAGCAAAAGGGTTATAATAAATACAGTCATATATCCATGTATGTGAAATTTTCAGTTTTGCAGATATTTTGTAAAATTTTCTTTAATTGTATTAAAAATTATTACACAATAAAATATATACATTATGTATAAGAACTTCATTTATACAAAATATGATATATTGTTTTATAGTATTAAACTGTAAATAGAAAATATTTATAATATTAGACTATTATAAAAATAAGGCGTACCAATTTTTTATGAAAAAAGGGGGCGCCAACACAAAGTTTGGAAACCACTGAACTAATTATTATTATTATTTATACAAAATAAGAGAATTGTATAGAGTTATTGATGATAAAATTAAATATTACAAGCAAATATAAATAAATTAATAAGTATATTTATATATCGAAAAAAATTTGAGTGCGCTGCAGTTCTGCAGTACCTAAGCCCGAGCCACCCGATTTTATATATTTGATAATTTATAAACGTTATTTAAACTTAAAGAATATTTTTTAGTAATTTAAATATTCATAACTTTCGAATCTGAATTTTATCTCAACTGTATATATTAAAAGCAAAAATTCTGCAGTACCTATGCCCGAGCCACCCGATTTTATATATTTGATAGTTTATAAACGTTATTTAAACTTAAAAGAATATTTTTAGTAGTTTAAATATTCATAACTTTCGAATCTGAATTTTATCTCAACTGTATATATTAAAAGCAAAGATCGTTGATTAAAAAGTCTTATTTAAAAAATGCGTTTGGAAAATTTGAAGGTTCTTATAATAATATAGTATGTAATAATGATGAGTTTACGGTAATTTCTTTATAATTTCTAAAAATCGTTACTTTATTCTTGAATGAATAAGAATTTGAATATATTTGAACTACATAGTAACTTGTAAATATTCTTAAAATTAATAAAATTCAATATATTAAATATTTTCAATTTAAAATGTGGACTCTTCAACAATTTTAGAGTTCAACATATAAAATTGCATTTAGCCAGTGATTAGACTATTTGAACGATTCTAGAATTGGTCAATAATTTTCATTTTAATTAAATTAGGCAGGAGTTTTTAGGGAAACTTTGGAACAGATGTAAAATAATAAAGCTCCCTGAAACACATTATTATTTAGCCATTTACAGCCAGAGTGAATTTCTCAGTCATCTTATTCATACAAATTCAATTGTTAATATTTTTTATTTATATACATTTGCATTTATTTTTATTAGTATTGATTAATTTTAATTTGTAATTAAATGAAAATTAATTTTACAAATTGATTCCTAAATACTGTACATATAAAAAGAAGAAACTTTTATGAAATTTTAAAAACTGATGGTAATAAAAAAAAGTTACTTTAAAAATTGTCAAACGTCAAAAATTCACATATCAATAAATGTTAACATAAACATACATATGATTATAGCATATATATATTGTATTTTTCTACAGTTATATCACAACAATAATTCTATAATCAAAAATTCACATATCAATAAATGTTAACATAAACATACATATGATGATTATAGCATATATATATTGTATTTTTCTACAGTTATATCACAACAATAATTCTATATTCATTGTTCAATAGCATTATCATTTATTTAGTCTATATAAATTCCCATTAAGGCAATATTTTCAAGATTGTAAATAGTTATTATGTTTCTAGCAACTGAAGTAATAAATGTATTGTATTTCCTGAAAGAGTGTTGAGGGAAGGGTTATGTAATGGTATCCAAACAATATGTTTGACACACAGATGTCATTGAGTATAGTTAAAACTAATGACAACGAGAACCACTTTGCATCATCTTTTCACATAGAATATATGATAACGAATATAAGATCTATTTCATGTGGTTGGTGTTTTGGTCATTGTTTCGTGTGATGCTTTTCATATAACAGATAGCAATAAATACCTTCATATCAATGGCACAGCCAAGGAAATGCAAAGGAGCAAGTATACCTCTTCTAATAATATTTTTGCATGATTTTTCATGTGATTATTATTTATGTAATCGATTTGACTGATATAAATCAATAATACTCAATAAAAAATAAAAATTTTATTGCATTAGGAAAACTAAATTTCTGGCTGCACTATTGCTCCAAATCTGGGCGCTTATTTGATTTAGAAGAAACAACAATAGTTCTCATCTGGCACTAAACCAAACTGGGATCATCAACTAATTTTCCCTCCCTGCATGAGATCAGTCAGTGTTTTGGAATATCTTAAACATGTAGGTTTTTCTACAATATAACACTAAGTGATCTTCAAAATTATTGAGAATATCATATGTACATTTTTGATAAGAATAAATTAAAATGGTTTTATATTTTTATTTTATTTTATTTTATTTGTATATCACTGAGCAACAATCAAAAGATGTAAAAGCTATTATTATTCAATAATCATAGATGGATATAATTGATGTGGCCACTCTACATTTTATATAGAATAAACTATTTGTAAAAATGTGAAAAATTCAGAATTTCTCAAGATTATTCATCTCTAAATAGACTGTTTCATTATATCTTCTCTTTTGTCATCTCTGTAGAAAATAGCCTAGATCTGTTACACCAATATTTCTCAACTGTATCCATATGGTCCGACATCTGTCAATAAAGAAGTATGTGGATGGATGGTAATTTTTAAAATATCTCAATGCAGAAAGAATCTAAAAGAACTGTAATTAAATGGATTAAATTAATGATGGGATCAATCATTAACAATAAATTAACATAGCATTTATTTTGGTTTACTCCACTGAAGATCTGAAGAAAAGTACAAAATATAAAATTCTAGAATGTTTATTTCCAAACAATGAAATTATATAAATATTTTAAAATGCAAAAACTATGAGAAAGCTGCACAGAAAAAACTACTTTATTTTTCTGTGCAGTTTATGGCAGAAGATTCACTAATTGTGTCTTCTTTAGGTTTGTTTGGATCTTCAGGTTTCATAGTTGGGAAAAACAGCACCTCCTAAAAAATTATGCAAATTAAATTCAATTGTATTTATATCCAAAAATCAAGTTTTTGGGTATAAAATGTATGTTCTTACCTTAATGTTATTGTTATCAGTTAAAAGCATGGTTAATCTGTCAATTCCCATTCCCCAGCCTCCAGTGGGAGGAAGTCCATATTCTAAAGCCATGCAGAAATTTTCATCAACTAACTGAGCTTCATCATCTCCTGCTGCTTTATCCTATAAAAAAATATATTGTTAAAATAATAAATTTCTGATCTCTTTTAAGTTATCTATACCTTTGCTTGTTGTTCAAATCTCTGTCGTTGCACCATTGGATCATTCAATTCAGTGTAGGCATTAATCACTTCATAATTCATAATAAATAATTCAAATCTTTCTGTTAAACCTTTAGTAGATCGATGCCTGAAAACAGGATGAAAATGTTGATTGTATTTCTGTCAAAGTATTTAATTAAACTGCCACTTACCATTTTGACAGAGGACTCATAACTTCTGGATGATCACATAGAAATGTAGGATTTATCATTTGTTTTTCTAAAAATTCACTTACAAGCTAAGAAAAATATTCATAGTTAGAATAAGTAGGTTGTATATGAAGCTTAATATTAAGTTTCTTCTTACCTTGTCCAAAAGTCTAGCTGATGTTCTTGGTGGTGGACATTCTATTTCATGTTTTATACAAAGATTAGACAGAAACTCATTACTTTCTTGAGTAGATAGCTTATCTGGGTCTGGCAGTTTCTCTCCCAAGACCTTTTCTAAGTCCGGAAGCATGTAAATTCTTTTAAATGGTGGAGTAAAATCAATTTCTACAGCTCTACCAGAGGGTCCTTCTGGATGATATGTTAATTTATAAGAACCTGTGATATTTTTCACCATGCCTGTTAAGAATTTAAAGTTATGAACTTCAATAAAATTTATTCTAGCAGACATATAAACTTAATAAAAATGTCTTAAACTAAGACATACATAAAACTGCTATCTTCAATATAAATTTAGAATATCTATATAAACTTATATCTATATTCAATAGATATAAGTTTGTTTTAGCAATGTTCGCTGATGATGACCAAAACATGGTCGAAAACGTTTCGAATTCTAAATAAATAAACGTATTTCTGCTACTTAGTGCTTGATTTATTTTCTACTATTTAACTGTTACATATTTTTTTACTTCTTTGAGCAATTTTTTTTATAACTCTTTCCAAAAAATCTTTATAAGATATAAATTGAATAGTTTTCCTTAATAATTTTAAAAAATTCTTTTATAGTAGAATCAATAAATCATTTTTCATCTTATGTATATTTTTTATAGTTTATTTGAATCAAATAATCGCAGAAGCAAAAAAGATATAACTGCCATACTTAACCTAATTCTTCCTGATAATCTGAATTTAAATAATTTGTCTATTCAATATTTTGTTAGAATAAACATTCTAAAAAAATATCAAATCATTTGCTAATTAACAAAATTTAATAGCTTGGTTAGCAGATAGGTATGATGTGCCAAAATTTTTTTCTGGAAAGTTTGCTTTAGCTTACTACTTATTATTTCATAAAACATTTATTTTCATTCATAATGAATAATTTAAATCTTTTTGCAAATCATTTCAGTTTATTTTTATAAATCTTGTTTTATTTGTGCCTTTTTATATATGGTAAATTTTTTTATTTATAATTTTCAAGTAGTTTCAAACTTTTATTATAAAGTAGATTCTTGTTTAACATTGCTTCATTTAAATGTTGTTTTGTTATTATGTGTTGATAAAATTTAATTAATTAATTAAAAAAACCTAAAAATTTTAAGTTAGTGAAATGGAATAAGGCCTTATTTTTCTACAATTCCCTTCATAATAGAGAGAAAATGAGGTTAAAAATTACAATTACAGTAAACAAGATAAACTATATTTCATATAAGCACTAACTGAAATATATAATATTGCCTATGAACAATGTATTAATTAAACTATACAGCACACAGACCAGATTAACTGTGTACAAACACAATTAATCTGGTTATGTGTATGTCCTTGAATTGTGTTCAAACACTTTGACTTTCCATTATATGGAATCCATCTCTTTGAAAATTTATATTCTAGATCAATGGAGTTTTTGGTTTTACAGGTTAACAGGTTTGGTTTCATAGGTTCACAGGTTTTTGGTTTTCAGTTAACTTCATGATTTTCAGCAACCTAACTCCAATATTAAATGAGGACTCACTGTATGTTTATTTCTGAGATGAGGTCACAATTGAAAAAATATCTATACTGTAATTCATATGAAATGATGATTATATCAGTGGATACTTTAGTGCTTTCTAGCATCTTTAATTATTTCATTTTAAAAGAATTATCTTTTGTCATGTTTAATGTTTTATGGTATTTTATTCAATTATTAATGATATCATCAACTGGATGGATAGGTAAAGAGATGATGTAAAACATATATCCTCTTTCAAATTCTGTATCTAAAACAAATACAACAGTACAATCAATAATATAAGATATAATCAATAATACTAGAGTTGTAGACATTCTGCAACTAATCCAAGTAAAGAAGAAAAAGCCAAGCACTATGCAGAAATAAAACCTTTATTTCCTAAAGGAATGTTTTCAACCATTCCCCACTGGTCTTCTTCAGCTAAAGTGGGGAATGGTCGAAAATGTTCCTTTAAGAAATAAAGGTTTTATTTCTGCATAGTGCTTGGTTTTTCTTCTTTACAATAATACTAGATTGCAGTTTGTAAGAAATCATAAGATTTCTTACAATCTACAATCTAGTATTAGTGATCTATCATCTAAAGAAGACAATAATTGTTTAATCTATATTATTAATTGAAATAAAAGTTATGATAAGCATTCTAAGATTCTTTATTATTTTTGTAAATACAGAAACATGTTATTAATTCCATTGATTTAATTATATGATTTTATGAAATGAAATCTTTATCAATTCCATCTCATCCACACACAAGATTATAAAGTGAAAGTAGACTATACAATGATAAAGAAAATAAATTTTGTACCTTACTGATAAGCAATATATTAATTTCTTTAAATATTGCAAATTGCATCATTATTTTCCTTAATTATTGAAAAATTGCAGCAATTAAGGAAAGTAATGAAATAAGTCTACATGAAAGCAGACAACATTTGCAATCAATTCAAGAATTACCAAAACCAATTGGAATACTGTCAAAAGAATTTTCAAATGTCTAAATGAAATAAAAAAAATTATTATTTTCCTTAATTATTGAAAAATTGAAGCAATTAAGGAAAGTAATGAAATAAGTCTACATGAAAGCAGACAGCATTTGCAATCAATTCAAGAATTATCAAAACCAATTGGAATACTGTCAAAAGAATTTTCAAATGTCTAAATGAAATAAAAAAAATTATAGCTTATGTTTTAAAATTTAATTGTTTAATCATTAAATAGCTTATGCTTTACTGGCAGAACAGAAAACATTTTGATTAGTCATTATGATTCTAATTATATTAATACTGTAAGAATAATATAAGTCTACATTTTTCTTAAATAATGAATCAACTATATGGAACATTTACAGATAAAGATCTGTGATTATCTTTCAACATGAGAGAGATACAGATTTGTTAAAGGCTGAATATGTAGCTGTACTTTAACAACAAGGAAATTTGATTGTGAATACTTTTGTCAGACAAAATATTTCCAGCTAAATATCTTAATGAACTAATCTGTAATTTAATAATTATTTGTTAAAGTACAGTTAAACCCTCTGCACTCTTCATTTCAATGTACTCCAATTTTCAATATCATCCATGCTTCTTTAAAAAAATGATTTTTGAATTTTGCTATAACTGTTTTGAAATTTAATTTTTTGGCAAGGAAAAATTGGATTTTGTGGGCCATATACTGTGCTCTGATATTATTTTTTAATTTTGGATTAAGAATCAAGAGAGGAAAAAAATTACAAAAGTCATTTTGCCTAATTTGATTATGAAAATATTATGCATGTTTTCAAATTAATTTATTTATTCCACATCAGATAAAGAAAATTTTTATATACTTAAATTCTTGATTATATTTTGCTTTAAATAATACCAAATACTTGATAGTTCTAAAGAATTTTCCCAACTAACAAAGATTATTTATATTTTAATTCAATACCACCAAGCCTAATCAATACCTTGCATAAATAAACAATTGTATTCTCCCTTCTGGTGGTCGAATTACAATCCTCTACTAGATAAATAAATAACCCAATTGCTTATTAGCCACTTTTCTTATTTTCTTAAAATAATATGTGGAAAATACTTTCTACTTTATAAGAAATAATAGTATGTATCAAAAATATGACTTTTGTAAAAATTTATTTTTATAAATAAATATTGCTGTAACTTGCATTCATGACAATCATCATGCATCTATATGCTAAACTTAACATCAATTTTGATAAATTATTGCATTTTACAGTTGTTTTAGTCAATGTTTCATGTCAGTGCCTTTTAAAAATGGCAGATGGTGAATTATCTCTCTCTATTTAGTTGTTCTAAGTCATTACTTTCAATTATTTTTTCAAAATTAAAGTTATATTAACATTTTTAAATAAAGAAGCTAGATTATGATACCTCATTCCTTAGTTAACATAATGAAACTAACCCAGCCTGAGGTCAAGTAGTTGACTTTGGATGGACATTTTGTCAATAATTATACACTACTGGTCTTTAATTACTTGTTTTAAGTGCAGATACCACAAAAATTACTTTATTATTTAATTTTTTGTTTTATTTTAAATATAATTTATGTAAAGAAAAAATCAGTTGCTATCATAATCACCTGACTATTTCCTGCCATAATTGATTGTCATGCATAGTATTGGTTGGTTTGTTTCTCTGATAAATTAAAATTTTTAAATAAAACTATACCTTTTCAAAGAAAGATGACCTGCCTTATATGGTAAAGAGCTTATAGATTGCTAAGATCAAGTCAGCCAATAGAATAGCCAGTTTCTGTTTCATTCATCCAATAGCAGTTTACCTTTTATCATCGGTAACAATTTGAAATGTTTATCATCTTTTAAAAAGTTTTCGAATTAATACTTCATATTTCATGGTTGCGCTATTAAATATTATACTAAATCTCTAATCACTTAAAATTAAATAAATACAACGAATGATGTCACTGTCCTTTAGTATTTAGCAGTAATGGCGGATAGTATAATTGTTTGTAAGTGAGGAGAAACATTGCACAGTCAAGCTAGAAATATTATTTTAAACGTATATAAGTATTTTGGAAGACAGAAATCTATCTGAAGTGAGATTTTTAATGAAACTTCACTAGCTATTGGTGTTTCTGTATCAACAATTAAAAGAATTTAACTGAAGGAAATTTTTAAAATAAATTTTCAAATTATAATTAATTTTAGAATTTATAAAGTAAAAATTGAAATATTTTAATCTGATTACTATGTTTTAATTCAAACATCAAGTCAAAAATGGTAATAAATTCTCTACTGCAATCCATTTTGCGTCATATCACTTATCGTTAATCCTAACTGAAGACTCGTCGATCATCGAATTTGGCCTTGAAAGTTCTTCTTTCTTCAAAAATGGTATAATTTATTGAATTTTGTGTGTGAAAAACATCAAAATGATTACTGGTTCAAGATAGCTGAATAAAAAAGTAAATATAAACTAAGAAAGTAATGTAGAACATGATACAAGAATTTGGACAACAGGTTCTTGAAAAAATGATTATTTTAATCATTTTTTTCAATATAAGTAAAAAGAAAACAAAATTAAAGGTTCCTAAATTTTTGTCATTTCATTACTGATTCAGGAATATAAGCAAGTCATATGCCTGTTAGTTCAGCAATTAGATGAGGAGCACAAAGTGTTCTTCATCTAATTGAGTAGTCTCTCTGTAGTGAATATTTAGCAAGTAAAGTATATTACTTCTGTCTAATTATTATATATGTCTTTTCTTTTATTCAAAGATTTTCAGCAAATTTAAATGATTCACTGCATTGCAACAGTGATTCCAGTTTTTTTAAAGTGAGCATAGAGAACAATGTGGGTTTAGCATTAAACTACAACATATACAAATCATTTACAAACTACTGCTACAGTATTAATGAAAACCATTAGCAGAATGGTATCAATTTGGAAGTGGTATTAAAATAAGATTTCTAAAATATTTTCATAAATTCTAATGTATTAATATCTCTTTCACTTACCTGAGACAAGCGTTTCAGTAATTTGCATCAGATCATTGTAGTCTGCATAGGCCATATAAAACTCACAAGTAGTAAATTCAGGATTATGAGTTAGATCTATGCCTTCATTTCTAAATTGCCTGCCAATCTCATAAACACGATCAAACCCTCCAACAACTAGCATCTACACAAAGAAGACAATGACAGCTTATTCAAGAAATAAATTATTCATAAAATATATTTTGAAAACATACTTTGTGATACAATTCAGGAGCTACTCTCATATAAAGATTCATATCAAGTTCGTTGTGATGAGTAATGAAAGGTTTAGCTGTTGCTCCTCCTGGAATCATATTCATAATAGGTGTTTCTACCTTTAAAATAAATATATGAATGAATATAATAATTTAAATTCATTAAAATTCATATTTAAATATTGTAAAGACATTTATGATTTACTATATTCTGTCTAAGAAAGAGAATAAAGATATAAACTCACTACTCTCTATTAATATACTACATGACTGAACAAAACATAGTTTTCAATTAATTATTATAAAATTAGAAACTTTTAGTTTGTTTTAAAAATCTTTCTGCTAATTGGCTGTAGAAATGCAATAAAAATTTTTAAGTTATTTAATTTCTATGATTTAAATTCCTTAATAATATCAGCATCATCTCATTTATTTTCATAATGCCAGCAAACCAATTAAATACTATGATAAATTCTCCTCATTAACTCAAAATCAACAAGAAATCATTGAAAAATTGAGCAAAACATATTACTTTAAATATTAGGTTATAACACAAATAATTTTGGTTGTATTAAAAAAATTTTTATTTGCTAAAAAAAATAGGCTTACATTTAATCAATTATATAATCACCATTGTTGTTAATGACAGTTTCCCATTTTATAGGCAATTGATGAATGCATTCTGAATAAAAGCTTTTATCTTTTGATACAAAGGCTTGAATGAAAGGATTCACTTCTTCATTGTTATTGAATTTTTTCCTCATTTAATGCATTTTGTAATGATCTAAACAGATAATAATCAGATGGTGCAAGATCTGAAGAGTATGCTGGATTTACGTAATACTGACCATTCGAGCTCCAAAATTTTCTCCTGAATGACTTTAATCTAAAGTTGTTGAGGGCAATGACGTTTTTCCAAAATTTACAGAAAAGTGGTTATATTATATATTATATTCAGGGCTGGATTAAGACCCTTTTGGGCCAAGAGGCATAAAATACTTTTAATCAAATTATAAAATCATTCAATAATTTTTAATATGCTTTTGAGGCCCTTTAGACTTGTCAATGAAATAGTCAATATCTAAAAATATTGACTATTTCATTGGATATTTAAAATTGCATAAATTGGATATTTAAAATTGCAATCAGATCGTTATCTTACCATCCTAAAAAATTATGAAATATCATCAATACGATAGTTTATTCTAGAAGCCGTCGAAACTTTACACTATCTAAGGAGCATTCAATAGCATATTAGCCATATATATCCTGTTCTTTTTTTACTCTTATTGGTTCAGAATATATTTTTTCTACCAATAAGAAACAGTATTGAACTTAGGTGGAACAGAAATTTCCTGGAAAGGAATTGAAAGGAGTTCTTAGTTAGCATACAGTGCCCATGTAAAAAATAATAATAAAACAGGAAAGATTTTTATGCATCAATATTCAGTAATAATAAGTACAGGTTGACTGGCAATCAATATTCTGGTTCCATCAGTTTTTGGCATGAATGTTGGGAGTGCATTTTTAAATTTACCATGTTGGTGTGCCATTGTTTTCTGGAGCCACCATTTATATTTTGACGGCCCTGTACTCCAGAATCAGATGTTTTGTCTTGCTTGCAACCAGGGTTGCCAGATTGGCTTTTTTGATGCCAAATGAGCTCTTTTTGGCTTTTTTTAGATATGGTTGATGTTAGAAATTTTTTTAGCATTTTGGCATTTTTTCTGTCTATTTTTGCTTATTGAGATTATGTAAAATCTTTAACTTTTTTTGAGAGTACAGTAAGGAATTAAAATTCTGTAGAGCTATTTTATTTAGTTGAATTAACATTCTGTTGAACTACAGTCTTTATTGAATCATAAAATTTCATTTGCTTTTCATTTAGTGTTTAATTTTTTTCTTTAAAGCACTGTATAAGTAATTTTTTTCTGTTAAATATATGCAGTATACATATGTTACAGTAAAAGTGATTAATCCGGTGATTATTTCACATAATCGCCGATTATTATGTATAATCACCAACAATTTTGGTAAAACTGATAAATTTTATTCATATATTGCGAATTTGTCACATTTATCGGTGATTATACATACTCGCCAGTTCATAGTGGTAAATATAATAAATCATGCTTAATTTAACAAATTTACCGGGCATTATGCATAATCGCCAGTTTAGGGTGGTGAATTTGATAAATAATGCATTCCCATCAAATAATGAAGTAATTGGCTGCATTTATTTTCATTTATGTAATATGTTTGGCTTTAAGTGATCAAAGAAAACATGATCACTCGGTGAATAAATAATTGCAAATGAAGATGTGGATCAGAATTGACACTCGGAAATGAGAATTGAAAGATGTCTATAAAACTTGAACATGATAGACCAAATATTTTTGTATATGACAAAAAAAAAAGAAAAATTATATGGATTATTGAGATTGGAATCATAAATCAAGATTTGTTAATAACTGTTGAAAATGAAAAAATGAGGAAATGTGAATTAATGGCTAATGAACTAAGTGTGATATATAAGTGCCAAGTAAACATAATTACCTATGTTATAACTTGGGATCAGTACCAGCTCTAGGGGTCCCAGTGCCCCAATGCAGCTTTCTACTAAGCACCAGAGAGGGAGAAAAGGTTGGTCTGCCCTGGGCACCAAGTTGAATGAAGAACTAAGAGAGAGAATATCATTACTATTCATCAGATATTTGTATAAAAATTTTTGTATCATTTTCAGTTCTTAAAAATTATTTATTATTATTGGTATTTGTAAATAATTTTTTTAAATTTGGTGTTAAATGCAACATACGTATACAATATGTAGATAGATAATTCAGAATTCAAATCAAAATATGCAGATTTTGTTAAACATGTCGTAAATGTTAAGTGCCACAGAATGTAAAATAAAATGTGTTGAAAATTAAGCAGGTGTATTTTTTTGGAGGGGGTACCATAGATTCTGGGTATGCCACTGCTCAGTACCCTTACAAGTATAGAGAAAATGAAAATTTTGGCAATCTTATTCTGAGAGCTCTCCGATGCAGTGCATTGTCTGCTTACCTGATTAAACTGGTCCTGCTTGGGATGGTATTGCAACAACTTAACACAAAAATCATATCAGGACTATCGATTTTCCCCTGAATGTAGAAGTGTATATCCAGAATCTATCCTCGAAGACTCTGGAAAGCATCTTTGAAAAGAAATGCAGATTTGGGCAGAGAGTATGGAATAGACATTAAAAATATTGGGTTGTTCGAAAAGTAATTTCATTTTTTTTTTCCAAGAAAATGAACGACAATTTTTTTATAGTATATAAATATTTTATTTAATTATATATTCATTTCAATCCAACATATGTTGCTATCTTCCTGGTAGTAGCATGATTCCATGTTCATAGAATTTCAGATCTTTTCTTGCAAAAAACTGAACCAAGTGATTTTTGACATCCTCATTTAAACTAAGTGTTTTGCCCTCTAAAAAATTCTGTAAAGACTGGTAAGTAATAATCAGAGGGTGCCAGATATGGCGAATATGGTGGGTATGGTAGCACATCCCATCCAAGCTGTAACAGCTTCTGGCGAGTCATCAAACTTGTATGAAGTTTGGCATTGTCATGGTGAAACACTATTCTGTTAATCAATTCTGGCCACTTCTGTTTGATGGAATCACTCAATTTGTCCAATTGGTGGCAGTACACTTCTGAATTACTTGTGGAATTGTATGGAAGCTCAAAAAAAAACAAATCCCTTGAAATCCCACCAAACAAAGAGCATCATTTTTTTGATTAATATGGGGTTTCGGAGTGCTTTGAGCCGGTTCATTATTTCTTCTCCATGATCACTTGCAATCAACTTTGTTGTAAACAATCCATTTTTCATCAACAGTTATGATCCGCTTCAGAAAGGAATCATTTTCTTCATGTTTGAGCAGCAAATCACAAATGTTGATGCAATAGAGTAAATTAGGGGTGGGCAACCTCCGGCCCGCGGGCCACATTATTTTATTATATCTAATATCAATGCTATGTATACTTACATATTACTGTATCTTCTCTTTTTTAAATAAATACTATTATTATAAATTGTTTTTGTTTTGGCTCGTGGTCCACTATAAATTTTTCTATACGGCCCCCTACAAAAAAAAGGTTGCCCAGTGGCCAATCATAAATTTTCCTATACGGCCCCCTACAAAAAAAAAGGTTGCCCACCCCTAGAGTAAATCTTTCTTTGAGAACATGCGAAATCCAAATATCAACGTTTCAACTGGTCATGAACGTTTGAATTCAAAAAATTTAATCTTGTTATTCAGCAGGTTGCTTCAACCAATACCTTGATTGAAGCTGATGATGATAAAATAAACTTTCCAGCACATTCTGCATCTTTAACATCAAAATTGTCAATGAAATTTTGCAAATAAGTTTTGGCACTGGCATTCCATTAACACATCTTCTCCCTACACTTTACATAATGTTTTTCTTGCTTGAACAGCGTTCTTACTTTTTCAGTAATAAAAAAGTAAAACATACTGAAAATCTCCATTTTAATTTCCATTTTTGATAGGACACCAAAAAAAAAAACAACTGCACAGAATCAAAAAAAAATTTTTTATAAATATACCTTGAAATGTGTCATCTGTCGAAATTTATAATGATAAATTTATATCACTACACACCACTGGTGGGAAAAAACACAATTACTTTCCGAACAATCCAATATATTGAAATAGCTAGAGATAATCATAGTTAAAGTGAATGAGTGTGATATATTACAGTTATATTAAAATCTGAACTTTAATATAATTTTACAATATAACAATTTACATTATACAAGAGGTAGGAGAATAATTTTATATTTATTACGACGCATTTCAAAATTGATAAATGCTTTTGCATGTTGTAAAAGTGAAACAACAGTACAGGTAGGCCTCGATTAGTGCGAATAATGGGTCCCACGAATTTCTCGCACTATTCGAAGTATTGACTATATGTAAAATATGGTAATTGGTTCTTGCTTTGTGAGATTCTGGCCATTAGCCAACCTCACAATGAATAATCACAATACTAACTCTAAGAAATATTTATTTTCATATTTTACATTGTTGTTCATCATCTAAATTAATAACTTACCAGGAATTGCATCTCATATCATCATCATCATCATCATCATCATCATATCAATTGTCAAATCGAAACCAAATGAGTAAATCGAAAGCGGAAGTGGAGCACTGCTTTTGTCGCTTAATCACATCCATTTTTTGCTCTAGCGTAATCACTAACCTCCATTTTCGTTTCCTGTTTTATTGTCAAAAGTGTTCTTCCTTTTATCCATTGCTTTTATGTCACTCAATCACATCCATTTTTTGCTCTAGCATAATCACTAACCTCTTCTTTTTTTTTTCCTGTTTTATCATCAAAAGTGTCCTTCCTTTTATCCATTTCGATATTTTTTTAAAAGAGACTATTCTGTTCTATACTGTATGTATACAATAACAAAGCTGAATAATAGTAATGTTAAATAGCTAGTGGCAAAAAGTCCATCTTTCTGGTGTTTCATCCCTTCAAAGCCAAGTGACTGTGCTTGGACTGCTCCTCGTCCAGTTTTACTAACCGAAAATTAACATTAATTTGTTAATTGATATCATAAGGGGATGGACCTTTGTTAGTAAGACTGGTCTATATGCTTACAACTTGCATTAATTGAATATTTGCTTGCACTAAATGAAAAACTGTATCATTTTTATAAGTCACACTAATCGAATATTGCATTAATCAAACTCGCACTAATTGAGGCCTACCTGTAATCTATATAATTAAATTATTAATTAAAAAACAAAAAAGTGGGAAATTTCATGATATCAAATTTATGAATTACACTTAAATAAATAGGAAACAGTACTTCATGCAGTTAAAGAAAGTCTTTATAATAAAATTATCAAAAAGACTTTCTTTAACTGCATGAAGTGCTGTTTCCTATTTATTTAAGTGTAAGAATGTAAGCAGTTTATATGAATAGTTTTATGAACTACATTTTGGAAATTATACAAAATTGCTTTAAAACATAAAATTAAAATAAAATAAGCTGCTCTTCGAGGTAATACAATAATAAACGAAACAACAGCACTTGTGAGCAGTCCAAAAAGTCTTTATTTATTAAAAACTTATCTTAGAGAACGGTTTTGGCTATTTTAAAGCCATTATCAACTCAGACATTATTCTAATTTTCTAATAAGATACGTTAAGGAACAACTAAGGAGTACTTCCGTTCTTGTTCTTTTTTAGAATAGATTTAAATTTTAAAATACATAAACGTCTGTTTATCTTTTAGAAGTAGTGCTAAAAAATAGCACTAAAGAATTATTTCACAATATTTAAGAAAAAAAAATAATAAAAATAAAAACTATAAAGCCTATATTAGCAGTCATTTGTTTGATAAGCCTTCTCCAATGTGTTTTCTTTCAGTTAGTTAGGGCATATTTCCAGGCTGCTGGGAGCCCTTCTTTTTCTCTTTACTATGTTCTCGTGTTGGCTTCTTTCGTATGTAAGTAGTTTCTCCGTTGTGTACATTTCATTTGGGTGTGCTACCGTCTTAATAATCTCAGGCATATTGAATATAAAAAAATTCACGTTTTTGCTGATCTCGATTTGAAAAGTTATGAAATAAATTAAAATTTGAACAATCACTTACACTGTTAAAAAGTGAACAAAATCTGCAACAAATACTGAATATTTCAAGTTTTCAACAAAAAATTAAGTGAGATTTCACAATTTTAATTTATTTTTTTGCATATTAATTATGCTTAATTTCAAAATATTTGCAGCATTCAAAGGGTTTATTGCTATATATTAGTAAAAGCTCTTAATCTTTGCTCTCTAAGAGCTTTTAACTAATTATAATAAAAAAAGTTTAGTACGTTTTTTATTTTTATTTGTTATTACAAGTGATGTCTGTGGGGTATTTGGGAGGTAGTCTGTTAAGCTAGTAATTTTTAGTCTAATAGACTGACTTGTGAGAGAGAGAGTATATAACAGTAAATCTGAATTCAAAAATTTACCTGACATAATCAATGAAACCAATAAGCAAAAATATCATAAAAACTTTTTTTTTATATCATTGAATTAATAATAGGACACTGAATAAAAAAATTTTAAGATCCTTAATTCTTAACAAATCATATCTTAATAAAATTTATTGAGATATGAGTTAAAGATTATAAATTATATGGAACAATAAATAATCATTGTTTCTTTGAAAAAGTGAAATTTATTTTTACAAACTGGAAAATAAGTAAAATCAGTGCAATTGATAAAAGAAAAATTGGCTGAAAGAAAAATACTTGTGTAATAAAATATTCTCTAATAAATCTCTTTTATTTTTCAATAAAAATTTCTTAAACATGTATAGAAATTAATTTATAATTTACTGTAAATAAAATAAATACTTACCTCTAAAAATCCTAAATTATCGAAAAATTGTCGAACATAGTTTATAATTTTTGCTCTTACAATAAAATTTTTACGAACAAAATCATTAATTATCAGATCTAAATACCGCTGTCGAAATCTCGTTTCTTTATCTTTCAGTCCATAATGTAAGTGAGGAAGCATATGAAGACATGGTGTAAGTAATTGTATATGAGTGGGAATGAGACTTAATTCACCTTTCTTAGTTTTACCTAAAATTAATTTGAAAATTTTATCAGCTTTTGTCATTAATAAAAATTTTAATGCTTTAATAGTAAAAATTTTACCTGGATGACCTATACAGCCAATGATATCACCACGTCGCAACTTTCCATTTATTTTATTGAATTCTTCTTCTGAAGGGTAAAACCTAAGTTAGAATAGAACAAATCATTATTAAAATGAAAAAAAAAAGAACTATATAGTAGATTCCTGATTATCTGGAGTTAGATTATTTTGAGTATTTGAGTAAGATAATTTAACAATAATTAAGCATTGTATTAAGATAAACATCAATAATTAAACATCGCTAATAAACGATGTTTAATTACTGATGATTTATCTTAATGCAATATCTGGAATATTTTTAAATGCCTCGTTGCAGTTTTTATTATATCTTAAATAATTGGTGGTCAAAATTAAAATTACAAATATCGCAATAATTTCTTCTTATAAATAAATCAAATTTCTTGTTTTCTTTTTCAATAAATAATAGAATATTTGAATACAACTATTCCTCAACTCATGGAAATAATTGGAATAGAAACTTTTTATTTAAGTTGAATTTTGAGGAAATTGGAAAAATAATTTTTTAACAAAAATTCTAAATTAAAAACTCTCAGAACTAGGTAGATTACAGTGATTGCATCTACACAATGCTATAGCATAATATTGTACTAGTAATATGATATTTAAGATCAACTAACAATGTATAAAACAAATAAATCAAGTAATATGAAGTTTTAATAATATAAATTAACATGTTCAAACTGGTAACTAAAAATACAGTAGATATTTATGCTCTAAATCTGGAAAAAATTATAAAAAAAAGTTTTGGAAAATATTTTATATACAGTTGAATTTACATAAGTTGGGGATAGGCTGTATATATGTATGTAATTTATTCATTTTTAATAATAAATGCATACTGTAAATAATTCTAATTTTTTTGATTATCTTATGGATTATCCAGAGGATTGATTATCTGGGAAAATTAAATTCCTGATTATCCTGATTAATCAAAAATATACTGTGTAAATTTTTCTAATATGAGAAAATCAAAATTATAAATTGTTTCACTTACATAGCATTGGCCATAATTTGAATTTTTGTATTTTCTCCCCGTAAATCATAAAATATCAGTTTAGTACTAGATTCCCTTTTTGCATGAATTCTTCCTGCAATACTTTGTGTTTCATTTTCTATAATTTCTCCATCTTGTAAATGCTGATATTTTTCAATAAAATCAGTTAATGATATAGAAACATGAAATTTATGTGGATAAGGATTTTCTCCTGCAGCTTTTAACTGTAATATAGCTTGTGATCTGATTCTAAAATACTCCTAAAATATATATAAAAAAAACTATGAATTTAATAAAATACTAATTTAAGATTAATTTAAAATTAATACATTCACATACTTAACTAAACACAAAAAATAATTCAATATAATAAAATTTTATTTATTAAAAATTCTGCATTTAAAATTTTAAGGTAGAAAAATTGTCCATTTTATGTAAAATATGTTATTTTGAAGCATTGTTTAATCTTTCAGATCTAATTTAAGATATAATTTAAACTATGTTTTTTATTGAAATAACTTACAAAAATTACATATACAGGGATCCCCAACTTATGACGGGCCCCAACAACTCCATATGGAATTTGGCACCAATGTATTAAGGCTTATATTTTATGATATTGTTTAGAATATTAAGGTAATTTTAATATCTGTTTTATTTATCTTATTTTTTTTATTAACAATCAATATATGAAAATTTAAAAAATTACATTTGGATCTATTTCTCCTTCATCTTGATTGCCTTCTTTCTTTTTTTTAACATCTTGAGATTGCTGTGCAGCATTTTTTTGTTTCTCTTTTTCTGCCTTCTCTTTAGCTTTCTGTTCTGCTTTCAAACGACGTTTCAATTCACTGAAAATGTAATAAGTGTTTAATTAAATCATTAGTTTCATGTATTAAACAAAATGAAGCATACTTTTCATATTTACTTCAATAAAAATTAAAAAACAAAAAAAATGATTTTCTAAAATTAAGATTTTATGATTCTGAAAGATATAGTGATCTATTGATAAGTCAGTGGATGCATAAGCTAAATCTTGGTCTAATTCAGCCATTTAGATATAAATACTAGCTTTTGGGTGGCTCATAGTATAAAAATTTGATCTTCCAATACTCAGACTATTTAATAGCTACTTAAAAATACTACAAGAATATGATATAATTTTATCAGTTTAAAACCTACTTTTTTTAAATTGCTTATCAAATCAATTATAAAAATTAAAATAATGTTTGAAAATTGAACTTGAGTTTTCCCGTTTAAGGATAACTTATTGACAGATATTTTAAAAAATTTTGTTGACTAGAAATGATCTTGTGCATGTAAAAGCATTATTGAGTTATTTTTAATCAAAACATCTTTGCCAAAAATAAAGAGAAAATTTCATATTTTTCTTCAATATATAAATGCTTGATAAGTAAAGTTAGTTATTAAATCAAAATATATATTTACTTTATTAAATAGTAAAAATAGTTCTTTATAGAAAAATTTTATTTTTGTTCAAAATAAAATAAAACTAAATCAATTAAATTCATATCTCTGCTTTCCAGAAAAATAATAAACAGTCCAGCAAGTAAGCAGGAACACTTTTTATTTAGAAATATTTTCAGGAGACACTCCTTTCTTCAATAGTACCAATTGACCAAAATGTAGACCTAGGAGACATTTAAACTATTACATCTACAAAGTAATAATAAACACACGCTGGTCCTTTTTCCAGCACCTGTTATTCTATTACCATTCTTATATAAATGCATGTCTCTACAGGGATTACATATTACATATTTATGTACCTATGTAAACATTCAAAGTTATAAACAAAAACAGAGAAGAGGAAAAATAACAACATAAAATATGTAAAAATATCATCTAAATAATTCATCAAACACATTAAAATAAATTTAAATTTATTATAATATCATAGGAAAAAATTACTCGACATGACAAATTCTTTTAAAAATAACATATTTTTACATATACTACATTAAAACTAAATTGGAGCTGGAAAAATGTGTGCTAGAGATCAGATATCTGGAATACTTGTTCAAACTGGTGTTTGGAGCATCAAATCAATGTTAAAGATGTCTTATCACTTAGGCTGGAAGATGTTAATCACATTCTCTATCTCCTGCTATTTCATAATCTCCAAGTTCTTGGCTATAAATTATCTATCTATCTTCTATTTGCTTTATTATCTTTACCTGATCCAAATTAATAATAACATTATATTGGATAACTCTTGTACTTAGCACTATGTTGATTGAAAACTTAATACTAAACTCCTTGCAAAACACTGCCCAACAATTTATAAGAAATTAAAAAAGTTTTCTATAAATTGAAATGATAAGACCAGATATGATACAGGGAACAGATCTGGTGTTTTACTATATCCAATAGTCAACAAAGACATACAGAGGAGAGAGAAATACATTGGCATCACTGGCAGGAATCTGAAGGACTGCTTAATTGAACATAAAAGTGACATTATATTTGGTAAAACCAACACTGCTCTCTCAACCCAATGATAATTCTGGTAACCAACTACCAAATGCATGGGTAATGACTAATAGTACAATACACTAGTTTATAAACTTACACAATAAGCAATGTGCTAATTTTACCTGTTTTGCTTATTATTTATTTAATTTCTTTATATCTATTAAATTAGATCACCGATATTTATTTTTAATATGTAACTATATATATTATTATTATTATTATCATTTTCTTGCTTTAATTATAAATGCTTATCTCACTTTAAATTTAAATGTATATGCAATGTTCTATTCTATAATTCTATTGCTTTTTGTAAGTTTGTAAAGATATTTTTTGCTGATGATGACAACGATATGGTCAAAAACATTCCAAATGTAATTAAACCTGTTCCTGCTATTTAGTGCTGTATTTATTTTCTCATATGGATATATTTTTGCATGAAAAAATAGAAGTCGGATATACATAAATTAGAGAATATCTATGCTTTTAATTTTAAAATATTTTTCTATATAGAATTGACTTAATACTTTATAGTTTATACGTTTTTAATTATTATATACATGTAGAATGCAATTATATTGAATGTAAATGCTCTAATAGGCCAGATATTTATGTTCTCATTAATACTTAAGCACAGTCTTCATTTTGCTTTCAGTTATTTTATATATTAATGATAAGATTTTAGTTGAATATTTCTCTTATTAATGTATAGATTAATATAATGTCTGTGTTGAATAAAAATACAATAGGCCAAATATTTATGCATATATACAGGCATAATTTGTTTTTGCAGCAGTTACATTCCAGACCACAGCCTATTTTCATTTGCTAGTGCATAAGTGCATATAAAATCCTTAAAACATATTAATACTATTATTCATTAAATGCACAATAATGTTAGGCCTAAAAAACTTGACTAGATGGCCTTATTTTAAAGCAATCACATACATCTTAGAGGATCCAGGTTTTGATTCTGGATCTTATACCTTTAGTTTTTCAAGATGAATCGTCTGAAAAACTGTTCTGTGTGTTAACTGATGTTTTATATACTTATTCTAAGAATTATTTTGCAGACAATTTTCATTTTGAAAACATTGAATATAATTGAGAAGCACCATATTAACAAAACACTGTAAACTGAATCATCTAATGGAATCAGTATCTGTATAGCAATTAAACTGATGCAAATATAGTTTAAACCAATAGATAAGTGTAGCATTAAATTCCAACTCTAAAATTTAACAGTATACAAATCAATTATTCTGATATCATCTCTATTGAGCTATATTTTGTATATTTAGAGTTTTCCTTTTGTTTTCAATTAATAAGAAGCAAGAATTTATTGAATAGTATTGTCAGCGACGTGAGAGCTATAGTAAATTTCTTTTTCTTGGTTTGACTTGGTTTATGATGAAAAGTAATTTCAGTTAATGATGGGATATATATCCTTCATTAAACTTCAAATAAAATGCATACAGGATCATAAATTGTTGTAAGCATTATTCAAGTTTATTTTACTTCTCCAAATAAGATATTCTGGACTTAAATATTAGTTTTATTTTAATAAAATAATAGAATAGAGTACTCTACAAGTAAAAACAATTTTTTCAAATAAATCTCAAGTCAACACATAACACATTTATTTTCACATTTCATTGGCTCTCAAGCTTATACATCATGAATTGTTAAGACTTTGTACTGTATAGAAAATTAATCACAAAAAACTTAGCACTTTCACAGGTTATATAAATTATTTAGCTTGTGAAAGTGAATATCAAAAAACTTTGGGTTATTCTATGCAGATAAAGAAAAATTCTAGATGTTAACTAGATAATATACTAATTAAGACAATTCATGACATAAACCCTGTGAGCCAATGAAATGTGAAAAATATAGACATTTAATATGTGGACTTGAGATTTGTTTGAAAAAACTGCTTATTGTGGAATATGATATTCTATTATTTGATTAAAATAAAATTGTAATAGTTTAAGTCTAGAATATTTTATTAAAAAAAGTAAAATCAACTTGTATAATGCTTTTATTGTTTTGGGATACTATATGCCAATAATGAGCAAATTGTGGCTCACAAGCCACATGCAGCTCTTTGGTACCTTTAATCTGGCTCCATACTATGAAAATCAATAGCTAATATGGGGAAATATCTATTTAATTTAAAAAAGTAATATATTTATAATTTGTTCATTTATTGTTAAAAGTAGTATGCATCTATACGAAATAAATGCATGTGAAGCATATAATATATAATTTTTGAAAGTATTATTAAGATTACCAGAAAAAAACTGATGCGACTTCCATTGATACAAAAAGGAACTGATTGTAGCTCATAAATATTTGAGATTCTCCTATATGACTTGTAGTCAAGGATGTTTTATACATGGATAGATTGCGTAAAACTAGCACTGGGTGAAGCCACTGAAGTGGTGGGATAAGGTGGTGTAATAGTGCATATTGGAGTAGTACATCCTTTTTATTAATTACTTGGATCTGGTTATCATATTTACTAACATATATGGAATATGTCTGGTCACTAAAACAGTCAATTTGCTATATCGTCGATATTACGACGTTGCTACATTGGTTTATCCCACCAACCGGACGGCTTCATTCATTACTAGTATTGAGCAGGCTATCCATGTATAAAACATCCTTCCTTGTAGTCAGTGATATGAAGTTTGTCATCCCTGCTATATGCATTTTACTTGAAGTTTAGCTTAACTCTTTCAACTGACTTACAAATATAATCTTAAAAGTTCTATATTTGATTTATTATTATTAATTGTGGATAAGTGAATGAACATGATGTAATTAATAGGATGTTTTGCATATAAAACAATAAAAACTTTAAATATTTTGGAATTCTACCAAGCTTTCGCGACAAATATAATCTTAAAAGTTCTATATTTGATTTATTATTATTAAATGTGGATAAGTGAATGAACATTGTAATTAATAGAATGTTTTGCATATAAAACAATAAAAACTTTAAATATTTTGGAATTCTACCAAGCTTTCGGATGGATATATCTTCATAAGTGAAAAAATTAGTCAACTTCGTAGAGGTACGTTTTAGCTTATTTAAATTGATTGCATTCAATTTGGAATGATAAGATAAATCTAAAATCATTTAAATATCTGATTATCTATAAATATTTGCAAAAAAACTTAAAAATAATGTAATTCCAAGCTAAACTTTGTGTCCCCGTAACTTGAGAATGGGGCTTCGGCCCCTACATAGGACCTTCACCATTGAATTCAGCAATGCTTAATTAGGGGATAAGGGGATGTCCAAATTCCACTGAGATTTTTACTCATCATACCGATTCATTTCTTTTTTTGATAATCTTTGACCAATCTATCAATTAACAAAAATTAATGTATATATTCATCTAAAAAGCCTGCTATATAGTCAACACATATAGCCAGCATACAGGGAAGGTAAATCTTTACCTAATATTACAAGAAAAAAATCCTTTTCAATTTTAATAAATAATGTTTATGAAATGAAATTGTGATTCATTGGGGAAATTTAATCAGTCTGATCTATCAACCTATGTTGATTTCATGGGAAAGAGAATCTTTTTCTAAGCTTTCACCATATGTTTTTGATGGTAAAATTAGAGCAAAGTAAAATATTTGATGTTTTAATTTTGTAATTGTCAGAATTAAAATCATCAATTATATCAATAAATTTACTATTCGTAATCATATTAAATTATCATTAAACTGTTCAAAAAAGAGCAATGTTGTTTTTGAATTCACAAGGTTTACACAATCAGATTATTGTTTTTAAGAATGATGCAATATCCACAAAGAGATACTAATGTTATATATTGTTTAGATTAGTTAATTTTAAAATAAGTTATTATTTTAATCAATTGTTAACCATTTTCTTTACTTTCTATTTTGAATTATAGAATAAAACTAACTTTTTGCTTAGCTTCTCCCCGGTATCCGCCATTGTCATTAAACGTCGACCACATGGACATTACACAGCGACCCCTTCTAAATTTAATCATTTTACTTCTGAACTTAGAATATTAGACTTAAATAAGAATATTAGACTTAGACTTAAATAAAAATAATCAAATTTTCATTACATATATAGAAATTACTAAATTAAAATTTATTAATTTTTAATAGATGAATTATATTTTACCGCCATCTACTAGCTAAAAATGAAAAAAAACTATTGCAAAGTTTTCGAATATTTCGTAAATCATCTCATTCGTAAATTTACTTAAAATTTTTTATTTATATGAATAATTTCTTATTAATTAATGATGACTTCGTTTTGTATTATTTATAGGTTTGTGGATAAAACTGTACTAGTACCTATGCGTTGTTTTTAATAAGAAACCTGAATAGGAAGAAATTCTATTTAGAAAATTTGAGCTTGTAAGTTTTAAATAATTCAAATTTTACGAGGATATTTTATTTACGATAACTAAACTTTTAAATTTTTGATTTATCTATTATATTTATTTAAAAATTACCAAACAAATTTAAAATTAATGCAAATTAACAGGACAGTTAATTATTGGCAATTGAAATTTTCATTTAAATAGAAGTTTTAATTTTCTGAAACAATTATATTCGTATTGTAAAATTATACATTTATTTTTTAATTATGGGAAATGAGTAATAATATATTAAATTTACAATAAAAACAAAAAAAAAGTTTAAATTTTATAATTCAGATTTCAAATAAGCAATAAACAGAATATAAATGTTAGATTATTCTATGTAATAATCCTTACCAATTTGTAATGCTGTAAAAGAGCGTTAAAAATGTTGCACAGAAAACAATATTTGACTTATGAGTAATATTTTATATAAATCTTTAAAATTTGTTAATTATTAATGAAATATTTTGAATATTCCAAAACTTCATCCTATGTTATGTCGACCGGATGGCCGCGTGGTATAGCTGTGGCTTACCATTCTGGAGGATCCGAGTCCCAAACTTCCAATTTTTCAGGAGGGGTCCGGGCCCGGCCCGTTTAATCCCATCCTTCAACCATCCGGTTGAACCCATCATGGGTCTTGGCCAGCCTGTAATCGGCTCTGTAAGTGACCGCCGATAGATTCAGTATATCCCTCGTGAGATATGGCGGCTTAACCTACCTAACCAGTCGGCTGGATTGGCAGCGTGGAAACGCTTCGGCTTTCCATTCTGGAGGACCCGGGTTCGAGTCTCGGGTCCCACCCGTTGAAAATATTTATCATGGGGTCCGGGCCCGGCCCGTCGATCCCCGTCCTCCACAATCCGGCTGACCCCTCCGCAGGGGTGGACAGCCTGTGGAAGGGCTTGTTTCGCCCCGCCACTTAGTACTCTTACTGAGTGGAAAGTAGCGTCATCTGTTAACAAAAAAAAAAACCTACCTAACCAATTAATTCTTAAAATCTATTTGTTTATCATATTCTTAAGCGAAATGAATAAAACGTACAGATAACAATAATTAGTTTCTACGTCATTAGTTTATAAAACATCTTTTAAAATAAATTCTTCCATAGGAGGAGAACCTCCTTCCCCTCCTACCTCCTTAATCCACTGATTTCCAAATTTCCTATGTCTGCACCCCTTTTTTTTTCATAAAAAAATTGATACCACCTCATTTTCATAATAGTCGAATTTTATAAATATTTTCCACTTCCAATTTAATACTAAAAAACAATGTTTTATATATATATATTTTTTTTTTGTCAACAGATGACGCCACATTCCATTCTGGTAGACTACTATATGGCGGGGCGAAACAAGCCCTTCCACAGGCTGTCCACCCCTGCAGAGGAGTCAGCCGGATTGTGGAGGACGAGGATTAACGGGCCGGATCCGGATCCCATGATAAATATTTTCAAGGGGTGGGACCCGAGACTCGAGAGTGGAAAGTCGAAGCGTTTCCACGCAGCCAATTCGGCCGACCTTATGTGATGTGTTCTATCTGGTGATGGCCGCTTTTACAGCCCATCAGCGGATGGCCAACATGACGAGGTCAACCGAATGGTTGAAGGTGGGATCAATGCAGGGCTCGGACTTCTCCTGAATAAATTGAGGTGTTGGACTTAGAATTGAACCGATCTCCGTAGTGGTAATCGACTGTTTTATTATTAGACCATCCGGCCGATTCTGATGATTTTACGGCTATTTTTTACTTTCTTTGTATTAGGGGGCTCAATTAGCAACTTGCCAATTGACTTGAGTGGCTAGTTGAACCAATTCCTTTAATAAAAAGCGTATTGTGCTTCCATCCCGAAGGATCCGGGCTCAACTATCGGATCCCACATCTCCAAAAGTTTATTCAGAAGAAATCCGGCCCGGTTCGTTGAATCCTAGCATCTGATGGTCAATGCGACTATGGGTGTGGGCGGCCAGTGATGGGCACTACAATACCCCACTATTTAATAATCTGCAATTGAAAAGCGGCGTAAAAACGACATAGATAGATGGATTGGCCATTAGATGAAAGTCGCGTGGAAATGCTTCGGTCTTCCAAAGTGGAAGACCTGAGGTTCGATTCTCAAGTCCATCTTTTAGAAATATTTACCTTGGGGCCCGGCCCATCGATTCTTGTCCATCACATTCCGGCTGACCCCTTCGCAGAAGTAGCAGATGAAAGTCGCGTGGAAATGCTTCGGTCTTCCAAAGTGAAGATCTGATTCGATTCTCAAGTCCATCTTTTGGAAATATTTATCATGGGGCCCGGCCCATCGATTCTTGTCCATCACATTCCGGCTGACCCCTTCGCAGAAGTAGATAGCCTGTGGAAGAATTTGTTTCTCCTCGCCACTTAGTACTCTGTCTGAGTGGAAGTGACATCTGTTACCAAAAACACTTGGTAGGGTCAGCAATCAGATGAAAGATGGGGTTCAACGAATAGGGCCCGGATACTGCCTGAAAAAACCGAAGACGTCGGACTCGGGAATTGAATCTGGATCATCCAGGATGGAAATATAGCACGCTTCCACCGCAGCCATCCGGCCGACTCTGATTAGCTTCGGATCTGCATAGACTCGAATGCGTTTTCTCCACTACGCATATTCGAATGAACAAAAGAAATACTTCAACTTTGCATAGTTAACTTCTGGCAAAAATGCTTCATTTATAGATTTGCCGCCTTAGGCCTGGATCATGTCTTCCTAGGCTATAAAAAACGCGTCCTTCAGAATAGGAGTATGCTACACTCCTATTCTGATGGAGCCCGCCCAACTCCATCCTTTGCTGTATGAGCGATCTCGTGATAGGGCAATCAGACATTGAAAGAGAGTTTCGACAAGTTCAGATTGGAATAAAAATTTCTGAAGTATCCGAATTCGATCTCTGGTTTATGGTAAATCCAGAGGTCACTATGTAGCAATGCAATTATTCCACATACCATTCATCCTGTAGTAGGATTTTTTTGCCACTGAATGATTTCATTTTCCTAAGTTGCTAAGTGGAAGCGAGAATTCTGGCCATGCGGGTCAACCCACGAAAGAGTCGACCATTCTATAAAGAATGAGGTTCGATGGTCTGGGTATGGACCCCTGTATATATTATTAAGAACTGAATTCGAATCATCTGGATGAAAAACAAACGTTTTAAGGCGCCTATCGGATTGATTCTCATATTGACTATCAGATGAAAAATGAGATTTAATGAGCCACAGACACTTAGCGAATGCATTATCTATTGACCATCCAAAATATGAAAAAAACCATTTATTTTATTGCTAATTAAAAAAAAACAAGAAAATCCAGTGAGAAAAATCGGCCGGATGGCTGCGTATTAAAGCAGTCAATTACCACCTTGGAAATTCCAGGTTCAATTCTGGACCCATACTTCAAGTTATCGGTAGAGATTCTTGAAACTTACCTTCCAACCTTTCGGTTATTCTGTTACGAATATTGCCAGCCAGTTATGGGCTTTAAAATGGCCATTGTCAAACGTATTTCTAGTGAGATTAGACAGCAAATCTTGTCATAACGGTCATAATTTTTCGTGCCAAATCAATAAATGCAGAAGAGGCGATAATATCTTCACACAAATCATATTGGGTATCTCTAACATCTGATGTTGAGAAATTCTTTTCCTTTCTCCTACTGTTCCGATTCATTGATCTCGGATTTTCACTTGTTGCACATTTGTAGAAGCAATAGCGAGAGCAACATTTTCCCATTTGATTGAGGTCTTCAAAAGAAATACCGGGTGATAGCAGCTGAACCTAGTTTCTACATGATAGTTTTTAATTGATTGAACATCAATTATAGTAAAATTTGAAAATACAGTTAAATTTAAATTTTACAATTTGTTGATATTAAATCAAAAGATTTATTTAGCTATTTATAGATATGGCATAAAAGAAATATATGCTAAAACGAGTACTTAAATAAGCATTGATTATATGGCAAAACTATTTAATGTACTTCACTCATAGGCATATGCAGTGGTTATCAGAGGGAAAGGCAAGAGAGGCGGCATCCCCAGGCCTTACCATTTTTTAGGGGCCTCAATTTATAACTCAGTATGTTAGAAAAAATATTTGTATATTTTTATACTGTTTGAGCTTCAGTGTTTATCAAAATTTGAACTTCTCTATATATGTTAGAAAAAATATTTGTATATTTTTATACTGTTTGAACTTCAGTGTTTATCAAAATTTGAACTTCTCTATTAATGTTTTCGATTTTCTTGTACACTTATCACTGTATATTTGTCAATTTTTGTCTCTTTTTTTTTCTTGAAGAGCCTGAAAAATTTTAGTTGCCCCGGGCCTCACATTTTCTCTGAAAGTCTCTGGACATATGTTTATACTCTACATTTACAGTAACTAATATTAAATTATGATATGAATACTATAAATGGAAACTCTTTGATTGACCGTTGTATTTAGTACGGTATTTAATGGAAGTTTGGTGAATTTCTTTCGATTGGACATATGTTTATACTCTACATGTACAGTAACTAATATTTAATTATGATATGAATACTATAAATGGAAACGCTTTGATTGACCGTTGTATTTAGTACGGTATTTAATGGAAGTTTGGTGAATTTCTTTCGAAAAAATATAAACGTATATAGCTTCTTCGTTTCTTTTTATTTATCTGAATAATATACATTTGATATATCCTAATTGCTATAAGTTAAGATCGCAATCATTGTTAGCATATAATTTATCATAAATTATTATAATAAGCAACCGAATTTTTGCCAATATAAATTTGCCAAAGGGTTTGCTTCCGGTATTGTTGCTATGGCGATAACTGAACAAACACTAGTGCATAAATAATAACAGCCTCTAACCACACGGTAAGTGTTCCTCTAATTTTAAAAATTTATAACCAATTAAACAGCAGGAATCTTTCCCGCTAGAAGTTTCGAAGTCTGAACCGCAGGCGGATGATATATTACCCGCGGGCCGGATGTTCTCGTTATTAATGCTATTGTTTGACTTTTGATCTTTCAGGAGAAATGGATAATTTGGGTGCCAGTTCGTTGTTAAAATTAAGAGATCTGTTAAATCCTCCAGCGGAAAGTGACAGCGATGACGACGAGTTCAAACCCAAAACGGGTATGGCCAAAATGGGACCGGGCGACATAGGTGGGACTAGTAGTAGCCCGAAAGAGAACGCTTCTCAGAGCCAATTAAATTCGACCGACGATGATAATGTCATATGGAGTGCGGAAGAAATTCCCGAGGGTTCGGAATTTGACGATTCCATCGATCCCAGAAAGGAACCGGAGTACGGAATGTTTTTCAGTCAAAAAGTGACCACAGAAGATGTTTATCTACAAGTAGGTCTTCTCTCTTTGGGGTGCAGATTACGGAGTGAAGTGGTCCTTTCGGTCGACCTACTTTCCCTACAGACACACGCAACTACCGGAAATGGCCTAAATTGATTCGGTACATGGCCCAAAAATAGTTTCAAAAATTTTTCTCATATTTTTACACGAGTAAAATCTATATTATATGCATTTTATGTGATTTTTGTCGTCAGAACCGATTTATCTCAATTCCTACAAGTTAGCATTATACAAAATTACATTTATGATAATAATTTATATTAAATTAAGTTTATAAGTTATAAATGAAGCTAGAAACGTTAATCAATTATCTCCATCGCTGTATAAAATATGAAGATGCAAATGCGGATTAAAAAACTATCGTTACTATTTGACCGACAATGATTAAAACCTATAGATCTTTGTTAAAACACATGCGGATTTTACATCAACAAAAGTTGATTAAACGATATGAATTAAAGATATTGTAATAATAATGAATTAAAAACTGGAAAAATAGATTCTAGGAACAAATCCGACACTTCCAAGATAATTCTCTGGAGAAGCGGATTTTACATCAACAAAAGTTGTTTAAACGATAATGAATTAAAGATATTGTAATAATAATGAATGAAAAACTGGAAAAATAGATTCTAGGAACAAATCCGACACTTCCAAGATAATTCTCTGGAGAAAACATGTTTTTAATGATCTGTTTTAATGTTGTAAATTAAAATAGATGCAAAAACAAATTTAAGATTTATACTGTATATTATAGAACTAACTTTAATATTTCGGATAGAAAAATATGCAATTTTAAGCATTTTAAACGACCTGTTAGTTTAGGTTAAAACTGTTTTAAGCAGTCGGTTTAGATATTAAAAATGTTTGATATAAAATACTATAATGTCATAAAACTAACATCTATTATGACAATTGGATGGAAAATCGATTTTAAAAGATATTTTTTATAGGCTCATTGATAACATAGGTTTTTAGGTTAAAGATGCTATCAATTTAGTGAAGTATCTCAGGATAAAGCTGTCGAACTGCAGCTTAAAAGAAAAATTTGAAGTGATTGCTTAATAAATTATCCTCTTTTTTATATATGGTACTTATTACTCTTTAAATTAGTATCATTTTTCTAGAAAACAGTATAGAATTAGATTATACAGTGAAAATTTTATCAGATTTTTTCTAGTGAAGAGAAGGGTCCCACACATAAAGTTTCAGTTTCCTTTAAAAATTTCCAGCACGCTACTTTTTTAGTTGATTAATTATATTTTATATTTTTCAATTTAAATTATTTTCCTATATTTTATCGTAAAACCAAAGAGATAAACGAAGACTACGATTATTAGAAGTGCGATAAAGTTCAAAAGACGACGGAAGTGTCATTAAGTTAGTCTTTGGCGTGCAGAGAACGAAGCGCAGTCCTAAAAAAAAAACTCAAAAACTAACAGTCATTGAACCATAACAATATCACGAGCAACTTTTTTTTCTTTTTAGCACGCTGCCTATTATATTATCAGCCCTTCGTTTGTTCATCAATTTACCCCGGAGCCAGTTTAAGGGAAATACCGACAGGACCTTCTCTCTCCAGTATGCATTATTTATGAAATAAATGCATTTAAATATATGTAAATTTTTACAGATGGGCAACAAGACCCCAGCCACTTTCAGTTGCGAAAATTTGGTGATCAAGATCAAACTACCAGGCGTGACGACACAGAAAGAAATCCACCTGGACGTCAAGGAGAAGAGATTGGATTGCAGGACCTCCACTTATCGTCTAGGGCTCTTCTTACCTCATCCAGTCAAACCAGACGGTGGCCAGGCCGAATGGGACCAAAAATCCCAGATTCTGACTACAGTATTGAGACTCGAAAGAGAATTCGACGACTTCAATTTCTAACGACACCACCCATTATGGAGGCAATTGTTCGGTTTTATTAAGTTATGAGCTTTTATTGGGGTCGCACCCGCTAATTGTTCGGAAGGTCCTTTCTTCTTATCTCTATTGTTAGCCTATTGTCCAGCCGCCAGCTTTTATGGATTTCGAGAAAGCTAAATTCTAGGAACTGTCGTTCTTCTTCCACGAACAAAGTTGTTTATCGTTCCAGTTCGATAATTATTTATTATTATAAACTGCTGCCAATGTTTAGTTTTAGCCCCACAATCCCGCGTTTTAAATAAAACATGGAATTTTTTAATTTCTGTTAGAACAAATTAAATTTATATATAAAAAAAAATTTAACATTTTGGAAGTAATTAATAAGAGGGATAGTTTTAAAACTTAAATTTTATTATTATATGAATGAAATATTAGATTCGATATCGTTTTAAATGTATGCAAAAATAAGTAAAAAGGTTAATAAACATAATAATTTGTAAACACGTACTTTGTACTTTCGCATTAATGCGTGGCACGGGGACGATTCTGATAGCGAATTGTATGGAAGAGATTTGTATTGTGATGGTATATAAAGATTTAATAGATTTTTCGATTAATACTTTTGTCGGATGTTTATTTTTCGATATTTTAATATTCAGTAGTCTCTTCTAATTATCATTGATTACTAGTATATAGTTACCATTTTAATCAGTACCAGCTTTAGAGTACATCGCTCAGAGGGAAATTTTTGTTGCGCCCTCTCGAGTCGTCAGTTTTAAAAAAAAATTAATAAATTCATAAAAATATCGCATTTTAGAAAACTTTTATTTTTTAGAACAATATTTTACAAAACTTACATTTATATATACAATGTTGCATTTTCCTTGTTACTATTTATTACAGTGTTGCATGAATCTTTGCCCTCCGGCCGGGCGGCCGCTCAGTTCGTTCATCGCTTAAATTATGTATAAAAAATAAGTGTGTCTTACTACAATAATAACATCAACAAAATTCAAAATGCGCAGCGACCCTTAAATATAGGCGCTCTGGGCGGGCGCTCGACTCTATCGTATGTTGAACCGGCCCTGCTTTTTATTTAATTTGTCAACACTATAGTTTTCCTCGTTTTGACTCCTCTTTTGTGTTTTTCTCAGTTTCTGGTGTTCAGTTCATAATTATAAAATTTTTGATAATTAAATTAAATTCTGATATGTTAATTTCATTCTGCGCTTTTTACTAATTATTAATTAGTTTATGGCATTCATTAACTTTTATAATATTTTTATCATTTCTAATTAATTTTCTGCTTTCATTACCATAGTAGCGGGTAAGAGGAGGATTTTAAAGATTCAAATTTACAAAATCTCGACAGTAAAAATATAATTTTATAAAAACAATAAAATATTTAAAGTGATAAATCTCAATAATCATAACTCCCTCTCAAATAAAATCCTAATTTCAGTCCTATCAATTTATCAATAAAAAGTTTTCGGCTGCCAAACTATTCGTTCCTATAATTTGATTCATTACGACATAATGGTAGTTTATAATTCACCTTCTAGAACTGGTTTTGCAGTATTTCTAACATGGGTTTCGTATTTATTTTCACTGCCACGTTAAATAAAATTCTAACATTAACTTCACGTTTAGAATCCTACATACCCTACATAGAATCGTTTTGTTTATCTTTTTTTTTAATATTTAAACATAAAAACATCGATTTATGTATTTTTAAAAATAAAATCGCTTAAATGCCGGCGATAAAACGTCCACCTTTTCGCTTTCCAAAAACATTTAACCTTCAAAAAATTAAATTTTTTTTCCTTCCCCTCTTTAATCTCGACTAAATTATGAAACAACTGACACTATTATAGTCAAGAGGTTCATTGGAACAGCTCCAGTTGCGTTCCGAAGCAACAGGATGTGAGTGGATATCAAAGGATACCGCTCACCTAACACAACTTTTAACAACACGCCAATACCGCTGCCTCAACACGCAGCTGTTGTCAGCTGTCGCACCGTTCATAACATCTCTTCAAAGTGTACCGTATTGTACTTCGCAGAAGCGTAAATACCTTGGATCGACTCACCCCCACCTCTTCTTTCTCTTGGACCCTTCCTGGTAGGGATTGGTCAACTGAATGAAAGCTGCACTTCACGTTTTGGGATAATCACCAGTGTGTACTACGGCCGTGCGGGTTTTACAGTGCCAAGCCAGTTTGGTTTATTATTAAAAATATTGGGATGATCCTAAGGCCTACGGCTTCAAGAAATGGGAAAAGTACAGAGCAAGCAAGGTGAGTTAATCCAGCGACTTAAACGTACGGGTTAGTTTTTTTAATAAATTAATGAGATGACTGTGAAAAAATAGGAGAATGCTACGTTTTCGACGCTCATCTTAATCCGGTCGAAGACATGGACAACAAAAAATCTCAAAAAGTGCCATTAACATCGTCGCCTTCGAAATTCTGTTCGGTAAGTAGACCCATTAGATAGGTTCTTCCTAGAAAAACTGAATATAACTCGACTCCCGCCGACAGAAAAACTACATTTAGTTAAACCGACACTCTTTTGGACACATTCCACTCTTTTCAAATCTAAAAATCTTTACAACTAAAAAAAGGTTTTTAACTTTTTCCGATGGTAATTTAAGATATAATAATTAAATCGCTACATTTTAACGCTTTGGCAACCGTTGGTGGTTATTTTTTTTTTCTAATATAGGGAGTTTGCCGAGTGTAAAGTCAATTAAACTTTTGAAGTAACACTTATTTGTCTAACTTATATAAATAAACACGGTTATCAATGGAGAGAGAGACGGAAACGGTACCGACAAGAGATATTTTGCAGCTTGAAACCATTACCGATTCTGCAAAAGTTATAGATAAAAAGTCCTTTATAAACTTCGAACTGCGACATTTTATCTGGTTGTACTCCAAGAGAGATCTATCTAGTTTATCTCGCATTAATAGATAAGAAAAAAAAAGGATGGCCGGGCGTTGGTGGAGGCCGAGCGCTTTATTAAAGGCAGTGGTATGCGGCAGCCGAATGGTGGCAGCAGCCAGCTAAACTGATTTTCGGACTGACACGTCGGGCAAATGACCCTCCGACTTGCCGGTGGCTACAAAGGAAGCTTGGCGTGCGGCAGCTGGCCTCAGACGCGCGGCTACATCAAAGGCAGATTTTGCTGGCGCCACTATTGGCTGTCGGCCATAAAACTGCCATTTCCTCTCGTACACTTACACGTATTGACTTAGTAACGTTGGACAAGCGTCGCTTCTTTTGTTGATATGAACTTTAATAATTTTCAAATGATGTTAGTTACTTATTTTAGTTCTTAAATAGGTTCCTTTTTTTACCGCATACCGGTGAATTAGGATGCATTTTTAATGGTTGACGCCACGCTCGCCTAGCTTTTTTTTTTTTAAACATCAATCTTTTATCGTTGCCTTTTTTTTAAAAAAAGTTTCGGGCCAATACACATCTTACTAATACCACGCTTATCCTAAATTTTAATTTTGCCTCCCGTCAACGCCTTGGCCGTAACTTAAAGACATCGATGATTAAAGCCTATATCGTCGATAATTGATACTCGTCGATAAACGATATGGCGTCGAACACCTGAAGAAATGACCCGTGGCGAATAATTTAGACTGGAGTTTCTGTTAACCAATGGAGTTAGTTTGGAATAGGGAGGAGCTGTATCGTAGTCGGGCATATCTGATGAAACCGCGCTTCTTTGCTTTCCGGGATCGTATTTCTGTTGCGGGAAAAAGAGGCTGTAGAAATTGTGGTCCCTTGACCCCGAGCCAAATAAAACAGAGATGGTATTGTACGCCCCTTGAGCTCTGCCTGTGGTATTTATGTCCATTACTGTATGCAATTCCTGTCATAACAACATCCAGTCTATATTTGTACTTGGTCAACTGATCGCCATTCGTGACGGGAAGGGCTAACTTCTATATCACTTCTTGGAATTCCTTACAAAATAGATTAAATTACCCCCCGCTGTTTGTATATATCTGACAATTAAATTGTTTGAGTTTTAATCGACCGATATAAAATAACTTAAAATTTTCTCTTCTTATAATTAAAGAAAAATTCGTAAAGCCTATCGCTATCGTCTACCTATATTAATTATACTGTATTACAGTATGTAAAAGTAATTATATTTAGGATTGGTATCAAATTGTGTCGCCCAATAATTTTTAAAATAAAAATTTTTTTATATAAATTAAGAATAGGCCAAAGTTAAGTGTCCATTTTGCTTTTAAATCTGTTTTGCTATTCAATATTTTATTAATGGACTGTATGACATTGATTGATCCATTTTACTCCAAAATGAATTTTGATGCTATCACTGCTTGTATTAAAATTTTATATTAGAATGTAATATTTGTAACTGTAATATAATTAAAAGGATTTTTGCAAAAAACCAAAAAAAAAGGGTATTAAAAGGATTCTTTTATCTAATAAATTTTAGTTCTGATACAGTAAATAAAAGAAATATAATATTTATAATTCTAATATTTGTAATATTCTTACATTAATTCTGATTGTTTGCATTGTTAAGAGTAACAGTTATAGTATAGCCTAATAAATGTTTTAACTTTAAAGAGAGAATGGATGACATACATTGATAAGAGTAAACTAATGTAAATGTGCTACTAATTTATATTCTAAATAGGCTGCAAGGTTGAAATTTGAAATTGAGCATATGTATTAACTAGCAAAACAACTATGAATAGAATTTCATAGAATCCAGAAGCAAAATGACCTAAGAATCCAAATAAAATATTGAACTGATTATTAATTATTAAATATTAATTGTTTTGCGAAATTATGCAGATTCGAACTATAATTACTATTTCAATAACTTCTTATATGTATTATAAAGATAAAAATTAATTTATTTTTGAAGGTTGCTCTTATATAATGATAAACTATGTTGTTTATCATTTAACTTGAGATATTAATCTATTGCTGCTTTAAAATTATAGAGAACTGTTTTTCTGTTCCTAAAACTGTCAATATGTAAGCTGTTGTTAACATTTTATAATGCAAATATTAGACAAAATTTTAATATATTGTACTGAAAATAATCTACTGTTTCTTAGTCTTTTATTGTCCTATTCTTATTACATATACAATAGCTCTTCATACACAGAACACTATACCAAGAAGAAGCATACAGAACTTTTTTAAATTTTAATAATTTATTTGTTAATTATATACATTTAACATCCAAAAAGCTTGATGTCTTTCAAATGTAGTCCTCATATATAATTATTTCATTGTTTTTTGATAAGAGATTTGAATTTGCAAAAAACTGGTATATAAATGCACAAATATTCTAGTTACAGACTTTTATATATAGTATATGCACATTTCACTATAGGGATTTATGATTTAGTTTTATAAAACTGTTTATATTTTACAATAATTCCCTTAAATGCACAATTTTCCAATCTTATATATATATACATTTTTATTTTCAAATTTTAGAAAAATTAAAAAATTGCACAAGAATTTTAAATATTACAATAGCAAAATGATCTGGCAGTAAATTTATTGTAAAACTACATTAGTTATTTAATTATATATATTTCAAGACGGCAAACTGTCCAGCAAATATCATTTCATTATAATTGAATATTTATAATCAAAACTGCCAATTAAGAAACTTATAATTGGCATAATCAATAATGTAACATTGATTGGTGCTGACTACTGGGACAATTGTCCCAGTACAAACTTGATCCCAGGCAAAAATACCATTTTGGTCTATGTTGTTTTATAAATGAAAATAATCATTAATAAATAAGAAGAATTATGCAATATATGCTTAGTTTATATTAAAATGCTTTTATTGTAATCTGTAAAGCAAAATAACCATTTATTTTTGTATATTATTTTATAAACTATATAAATATTTAAATATTGATAAATTTTGCTCCTGTGCCAAAAATTAAAATTGGTACTGCTGATGATAATACATATTATAGAATACAGAACATACATTGTTTGATACCTCTAACTTTAAAGTTAATTTTGAGTTATGAACAGCTTGTGTGTACATTTTTGTAAGTAAAGGAATATTTATACTGTATTATATTAACAAAATTGGTAGAGCATTTCAGATGTTGGAGAAATGTTAATAATTAAACTACTGTTTGCATATATTTTTGTTAAAATGTTGGAGATAAAATTGTTATTCACCATACTTAAAATTGAAAATGATCAAGAGTAATTAATTTTCATTTAGCGTATTAATATGAAACATTGCAGTTTTATACATTTATATCATTGTATTTATACATTATCACTTCATAATATCATTAATTATCATTGGAACATGATTTAAAATAAAGTTTAATTAACTCCAATAAATATATTCCTGAATATAAACAAAAACAAGTAGATATGTTTAGTATTAATCCTTTGCTTTTCTGACACAATTGTAGTTATATTCAGTTATAAAATTAAATAATTATAAAAGTTGCTTTTTCATTATATTTATTTTTCATTAATCACCTTTTCAGGGTTGAATTTTATAAAGAATATCAAAATTATAGTAATAAATAATGAAATAAAACTTTCTGTTTAGGAACTGTCTTTATCATTGTGTCATGTGGATGAATGCAAGTCTTCAGATAAACATCCTCTGAAAGGTAATTGCTTGCATTTTATTATTAAAAAGCATTCAAGTTAAAACAGAACTTTGAAAATGAGATTCTAAATTATTTATTTACTTTATAAATATAAATGCTAATTAAATATTAATATTTAATTAGCATTTATAAACTAAATAAGTTAGTGATATATGAAACAATTTATAATTTTTTTCTTATTGGCTTGACAAAGCCTATGAGAATTTCAAAATGTCCTTTTATAACGACATAAAAAAATTGTAGAATCATATTACATTTTATGCATATTCAAAATTTAGGTCATTATACTTTAGAAAGTAAATATGTGAATTTGATTTCCATCATATATTATAATTCTTCTATTGTATTCATACGTTCTGACTCATAGAAAATTAATAAATTGTTCATTTGTGCTATATTCAAAAATGAGAACAACAAAATTTTTATAAGCGTGCCTGAAGAGGATGTGTAGCACATCGAAAACGTTCGCTTGTATTTCCTGAAGAGGATGTGTAGCACATCGAAAACGTTCGCTTGTATTTAAGCTAATAAATTTAGTTTGATACTTTACTGCAAGATGTGCTGTGTTTTCATTTATTTAAGTAGTCTTTAGTTGAAGCAGTTTAATATTATTGTTAGTTAATTTTATATTTTACAAATTTTGATATTTGTTTGAAAACTGCAAATAAATTTTCTAATTTCACATATTGCAGTTTATTTACATTTGCATCAAACTATAAACTTTTTTGAATCTTGTGAGTTATCTATCCTTTTGCACATTAATCATTTTTGTAATCTATTTTCTATTTCTTGAACATATACAGTATTTCCAACGAAAATTTTTTAACATTATCTTTTACCATTCAATTAATTTATCATAGATTAGTAATTTACAAAAAGCTTATAATACTACAGAACAGTTTTAAATATTTTTATTTAATACTGAAAATAAACTTATTAAAACTGAAAATGATTTTTATCAATATTTAGTTTTGTATTTTGATAATGTTTAAGTTTAATTAAACTGAAAATTTTATTCCAAGATTGCAAAAAATTCTCTACTGTACAAAATAGATTAGGTTTACATTTATTTAATTTGCATTTCTACTAATCACTCAATCAGTTTTGTATTTAAAATTTGGTGATTTTAATATAATAATAAAATTAAAGCATAGCATCCCTAGAAGAATATTGTTTAAATAATGAAGTTATTTATCGAAACTTTTCATTTTCGTTTTTTGTTTATCAACTTTATTCAAATCATATTCCTTTTGTTAATTTTATAGAAAGAGATGTAATTTATATACAGGAATACCTCGATTATCGCGGTTTCGATTATTGCGATTCTCGATTTATTCTCTTAATTATTTAAGTATGTAAAATTCACGATAGATCGTTTTATTAAACAATAAATATTTCAGGAAATTTTATTAATAAACTATGTTTTATGTATTTAAAGATAGATTTTCAATGTGTTGCAATTTTTCAATACTGTATTTATATTGTTCTTATGGTAGAAACATCTCATTTTATGGCATAATATAACAAGAATAGGACCTAATAAATACATATTATTGAAAATAGATGAAAGGATTAATTATTAAATTTAAATTTTTAAACTAATTTCCTCTTGACGTTATATAAAATTATTATAAAATGTGTAATTAATTATGATGAATACATACACGAAAGTTTCCTCTTTTATATCACATAAAAGTTTCCTTGTAAGGTAGTTAAGAAATTTATTAAGTAGCTCTCATATTTTCAGAACAATAATTAATGATTTGAAACTTATAGAGACTCTTCTTTCGCTATTGATTAAAATAATAATGAAAAAGTGAAAATTAACGTTGATTTAAGAAATAAATAGTCTTCCTAAAGCATTATTTAAATTATTTTTGTATATACTATATATATAAAATTGAAGATTTAAGATATTTTGTTAATATTCTTAGTAGTCATGGAGTATTTATGACGGTAAACTAAGAAGATATAAGATTATTTTGATTCTAGAGTTTATTTTAAAAATACATGTATCTTATTGTTTTTAATGCTTGTTATGGTAATAAAAGTAAATATTCTCTGAATAATATTTTAAATAATTTTAAAATAATTTTTGGTTATGTTAGTTTGGTTAAGTCATATCCTCATGAGATATTCTGTATCTGGCGGTGGCCACTTATAGATCCAATAACAGGCTGATCAATATCTATGATGGAGTCAACCGGATGGTTGAAGAATGGGGTTCAACTGGCCGGATCCGGACCCCTGCTGAAAAATTGGAGGTGTGAGAACCGGATTTGAACTAGAATCCTCCACTGTGGCAAAATAATGTTTGAATAATTTATTTGCAAATAAAATATATAGGTTATTATTTTTCATTATTATCAGGAAAGCAATAGAAATTAATTTAATTAAAAAAATTTATTGAAATTTTGTAAATCTTAGACTATATATTTTAATAGCCATTAATCTCCAGCATAATATTTGCAATTTTTTCTAAACTTAAAGGAAAATTTGAATTATTAATGACCAACGACAAAATTTCCTCAAACTTTCCGCTTAAAAATTTCCATCATTTTTGTTGCAAAGAAGTGATTTTATTAGGTAAGCTAGATCTCTACCTACTCGCCATTTTATATTTACTAATAGCGATCTTGCGTTATAGATTCAAGTTATGAAACTTGCTGTAGTTAAGAATTTCATGTCTAAATCTTTCGCTTCATTAGGCAGATGCATAGCAAGAAACCCATATTTATTTCTCGTCATTCCTGTCATCATTGCACTTTCTTTAGCCACAGGTTTTATAAACATAAAATTTGATGTCGACATGGAATATCTCTTTTCTCCAATTGGCAATCGTGCAGTGTCAGAAAAATCGACAGCAAACGAAATCTTTCCAATGAACCGCTCTATCAATTTCGATATCTTGAGAATAACGGAACTTTCAGATTATGTAGCAGTCATCGTGACAGCTAAAGATGGAAAAAGCATGCTAAGGAAGGAAACTTACGAAGAATTTAAGCAACTGGATAAAATTATAAAAAATATAACTGTAGAAAAATATGGTCGTTCCTGGAGTTATAAAGATATCTGCGCCCGCTCAGAAAATACTTGTCATCTTCAAAGTATATTTACGTTAGAAAGAGATATTCGTAACTATTTTAAAGGCATCAAGAAGTTGAAATATCCAATAACTACTTACCTATTTACCAACTTTATAACTGCAATTAATTTTGGCGGAGTTACTGTTGACGATTCAAAACTAATTATATCAAGCACTGCTTTAAGATTATTATATTTTATTGATAACAGTAAAGATCTTCACGAAATAAGTATGCTTTGGCAGAATAACTTCATTTCGGTAATGGGAAATATTCAAATGAAAAATATATCTATAACATGGTTTACAGCTGAATCGATGAATACGGAATTTAACAGAGTATCCGAAAGCATTTTACCATACAGTGGAATCATCGCATTTTTCATGATTTCATTTAGTATTTTAAGTTGCATGTCGTCCAATCTGGTAAAAAGCAAGCCGTGGCTTGGATTAACATCAGGATTATCGGCATTTTTGGCAGTTATGGCTGGTTTTGGATTATTATTATATTGTGGAGTCAAATACATAGATATGAATATAAGTATCTTATTTTTCATTACAGGTAAGGATATATTCATTGGCATTTTATATATAATATTCTGTTAATTTTTGTATTATTTTAGGAATTGGCATGGACGATTCGTTCATTTTGTTAGCATCGTGGAGGAGGACAGATTCAAATGATGTGAAAAAGAGGATGTCTGACACATATTCGGAAGCTGGTGTATCTATAACTATCACCTCACTGACTAATTTGATCTCGTTTTTAGTAGGATATACTCTTCCTTATCCGGCAACTAAATTGTTTTGTGCTTATATGGCTTCTGGGATTGCATTTACTTATGTTTATCAGGTAACTTTCTTTGGAGCTTGTTTGGCACTTAGTGGATACAGAGAAGAAAAGAAACTTCATCCTTTCACATTTCGTCCAGTTAAAGAAAATGATAGAGGTGAGCATACAGTATATAATTTAGGTTAGGTTAGTTTGGTTAAGCCACTATATCTCACGAGGGATATAGGCCCACTGTATCTGGTGACGGCCACTTATAGGCTGCCCAATATTCATGATGAGGTCAACCGAATGGTTGAAGGATGGGGTTCAACGGGCCGGACCCCTCCTGAAAAACTGGAGGTGTAGGACCCAGATTCGAACCCGGATCCTCCAGGGTGATAAACCACAGCTTTATCAGGCGGCCATCCAACCGACATATTTAATTTAGAAATATTGTAATCTATAGTAATACACTGAAAGGTAATTAATTGAAATTTCTATTTTTTTTTCATAAAATGTTTATTTAAATAAATAAAATGATTATGATAGTCTTATCGCAAGTTATTTTGTTTCAGAAACTAGCGAAAAGTTATTTTTTATTGATGCCATCAGTGAAAGAGTTGGAAACTATCTGCAAACTAATTTGATGAAAACAATTATTATTGTATGTACTTTGTTATATTTAGCCATTGGTTCTTGGAGAATAACCAAATTAAAAGAAGGATTATCTAATGGCGATTTAGTCAGAAGGGACTCATTCGCTGCAGAATTTATTAAAAAAGATTTTGCTCTGTTTAAATATTATGATCACAGGATTCAAATTATTATAAACAAAACTTTGGATTATTCAAATCCGGTTGTGCAAAACAGAATCGAAAGCATCATACAAGAATTTGAAAACAACTCTTACGTTTCGGAATATACTGAATCATGGTTAAGATATTATATCGATTTCAGTAAGAGTTACATAGGACAGTTTTCACTCAGTGGTTATAATATGTCTGATAAGCAAGATTTTATAGATGGTTTCAGGAATATATATCTCAGAATACCACAAGCAAAACATCTAAAAGATGATATCGTTTTCAATGATGATTTTACTGAAATAATAGCGTCTAGGTTCTTCATTGTTACGAGAAACGTGGATGAAGAAAACTTGAAGGATATGGTACTCCAGATTAGAGCTATTGCTGATACTGCCATTTATCCAATTACGGTGCAAAATATCTGGTTTACACGTTATGAATCATTTTTACCTTTGTCTCATACTTCCTTTCAGATTGTATTAGCATCAGCATGCGTTGTTATTGCCATATTTTATCTGTTAACATACGACTTCTTGAGCAGCATTTGCTTGGCTATGACAATAATTTCAGTTTTAATTGGTCTTGTAGGATATATGGAATTAATGAATGAAAGACTGAATTTTGTTACTGTTATGGGACTAATTGTTAGTTCTGGATTTTCTATCGATTACTGTACTCACGTTTCCTATATATATCTTAATTGCAAGGAAGAAGAGCCTAATACAAAATTGAAGATGGCTATAAGAGCAACGTGGATGCCAATAATTCAAGGATACATATCTACTGTATTGGGCCTTTTAGGAGTACTTTTTGTACCTATTAACATATTGTTAACCAGTTTCAAAGTATACTTTTTGGTACTTACCTTGGCAGTGATTCACGGTCTTATAATACTTCCGGTGTGTTTAAACGTTTTTGATAGTTTCCTTTTAAAATTTAGAGAAAAAAATTATATTGATAAGAATAAAAAGAAAAATTCATTTGAGGAAGTTAAACTCGAAGATATTGATGATTAGATTTCAATATTTGAATTTTGGTTTTATTTATAATATATTATGGATTTTTGAAATTTTTTCATAACATCTGATGTAAATATTTGTGTATGAAGCATTCAATCCAAATGGCAATAATAATAACTTACATTTTTCTTAATAAATTTCAAGAATTCTTCAATAAATGAAGATTATTTTATATTAGATATCGAAAAAGAGGGAATATGATGATAAATAATAATACAGATTGATAATAAAAATCCGGCAATCAATATTCCGGTTCCATCAGTTTTTCGGCATGGATATCGGAGCGCATTTTAAAATTTATCACGTTGGCACGCCATTGTTTTCTAGAGGCGCCGTTTATGTTTAGACAGACCTGTACTCCATAATCAGATGTTTGGTCATGCTTGCAACCAGGGTTGCCAGATTGGCTTTGACGAAATGAGCTCTTTTGGCTTTTTATAGACATGATTGGCGTTAGAATTTTTTTTTAACATTTTAGCGTTTTTTTCTGGCTTTTTTTGCTTATTGGCATTATATAAAATTTTTTAACAGGCATTTTTTCTGGCTTTTTTGTTTATTGGCATTATATAAAATCTTTTAACTTTTTTTCAGGAGTACAGTAACGAATTAAAATTCTGTAGAACTAGTCTTTTATGTAGTTATTGAACATTAAAATTTCACATTTGCTTTTCATTTATAGTTTAAATTTATTTCTTTAAAGTACTGTACAATTAGTTCTTTTCTGTTAAATATATATTGCATATATATATCAGAGATCGATATATATACATCAAAAATCCGGAATTTTCGAAAATCCGGCAATCCTCAGGTCCCAAGGTTGCCGGATTTTTGATTATCAACCTATACTTTCTTTTTAATTAATTTTAATCAAATTTATGTCGAAAAGCTGAAAATCAATCACATATTTGGTGTTCAATATAACTGGCCAATATTTATATTTTATCCAGGATTCTTCAAATTAATATTCAATTCTTTGTTAATGTATATTAAATTTCTATATTTTGTATTTTCACAAATATTTAAGATAGGCATTAGATAATGATATTATTTACGCATTAAATTTTTTAATACTGTATTATATTTAATAAACTTAAAATTATCAATGCCATTTATAATAAACTGTGACAGTAATATATTAAGAATACAATAAAGGGAGATATTCCGAATGTTTTTCAGCAATCCTTAGATCTTCAGCGTTATCCAAATAGTGAATAAGGGCCAGGCTCCATTTTATTGTATAATACCAAATGTTTCCGAAGTATGTAAATCAACCATTTCCAAATTGATGGGATCGGACTGAAAACAACAAATCTTGTTGTGGCCAGGCTCCATCTTATTGTATAATACCAAATGTTTCCGAAGTATGTATGTAAATCAACCATTTCCAAATTGATGGGATCGGACTGAAAACAACAAATCTTGTTGATCTTCAGACCTATAGTCTTATCCTTAGACCACTTTGGATTTCTTTACTTGAACTTTATCAAATCAACCATCTATAAATGAGTATTAAAAATCTTCAGTATCAGAGTACTGCAATTAATTTGTTTTTGTAGTTATAAAAATAATTTCTGAAATATTCCAAAATATAATCGTACAATATGGACTGATTGATTGATGTCTGTGGATACGACTATGATGCTTATGTAAAATTATATGCCTAGTACTCATTACAATTATGTATTTTATTACATTATAATTAAAATTTATTAAATATTTAACGTGTTTTTACTGAAATACACAGCGACTTTATGAATATCCTGTATTAGTAAAATTAATATCTCTATAATTATTCTTTGTATAATAAATATATCATTCATAATTTTATCAAATTATTTTTATTCATTTAAAAAAAACTATCTTTTGTTTTCAGCAGGGATTTAATTTTAGGAATAGGGCTACATACAGTAATAATACTTATATTTTCGAAAAAATTGTAAATTTTAAATTTTGGCCAATAACTAGAATCCAGTCTCTACATCCTTTCAGATGTAGAATCAAGGAGAAATTGAAGATGTGGTAAAATTAAATTATTATTCAGCAATTCACCAAAATAATATTATATTATGCTAAAGTATTACTATATTTCTAATAATTCTTTACTTTTTTTTGATATTGGCATTTTATCAATTCATTTATTCAATTTCTTCATTAGACCGAACATGTGCTAGATAATTTTTTTAAATTCCATTTTTAACTGTAACTTCAGCAAATAAATAGACTCCATAAATCCTTAACGTTCCTTTTATTCATTCATTTTCATAATATTATGCAACGAAAAGTCAATATTATATCATGTTATAATAAAATTATTAAATAACTAACGTTTCTACTGAAATAGATAGGAACTGTTTTAAACACTCTATATATCTGGAGCAGAGATTCTCAACCACGGTGTCGCGAAATATTAAGAATGAATTGTGTTTATGCAATTGTATGAATCATATATATATTAATAGTGAAATGTGGTTGGATGGATATCCTTTTTTGCAGTCGAACTATTGCACCGATTCCTATAAATAGGGTATCGTTAGAAAAATCTAATCTTCGAATTTCTGCGACAATCAAAATTTTTGTCATTATTCAAAATTTAAAAATTAAGAAATAAAAATTAGATTAAAAATTATAGTTTCTCTAAAAAGAAAAAATCCGCAGGTGGCGATATAACTTAATAAGGGTCGCCCATAGATTTGTGTGGGACCGCCATTTAATGATCCTGTATACGAGTATATCTGAATGTAATAAATAAGAATAAATACAATAATCTGTTAATAAAAATTTTTTTTTAAATCTAAATTGTTATTTAAAATACTTAGGTGTGCCGCCAAATTTTACAATATTAAAATGTGTTCTTCAACAGAAAAAAGTTGAGAACCACTGATCTAGAATAGGAGTTCCCAAAGTGCGGCCCGCGGGCCAAATGCGGCCCTCAAACCCTAGAATTGCGGCCCGCGATATCAGATCATCCGCCATCTTGAATTCATATAGATATTTTACATTTTTACAAAAAAATAAATAAGTCTTATCACATTATAATTAAAAATTGTTCAGTTAAAAAAATACATGTATAAGTGCTTCCAAATATGTTTCATTATTTGGAAGCACTTATATATGCGAATAATGTTTTTCAATCATGAGTATTAATAAGTCCAAATTGAGATGAAAATTAACTGATGAACATTTACAAGAGATGTTAAGAATACATTCAATCAAGGTTCAATATTATTATTAAAAGAAAACAACAAATGCAGAAGTCATAGTCTACATTTCAGACTGATGAATTTATTATTTTTTTATTTGATATTATTTAGTTATTTTTGTTTAATTATTTTTGATATTTGTTATTTTAAACAGTTTGCAATAAAAAGTAATTATTGTCATAAATAAAGAACGATTATGTTATAAAATAAGTATAAATCTTTCCCTGATGTCTAACTTTTTATCGATTTGAACGTATTTTTCCATAACACTTTTTCTGTCTAACTTTTTATTGATTTGAACATATTTTTCCATAAAACTTTTTTAATTGTGGGCCAAATTGTAAATTCCAAATATTTTGGAATTTACAATTTGGCCCACATAGGTAAAACTTTGGGAATCCCTGATCTAGAGGCACAGTAATGACTCAAGAACTGTAACCATTGAAAAATATTATATATAGTCCAAAATTAAATTACTGTAACTCTGATATTAAGTGAAATATTATTTATCTGAATTAATGTTATTACAGAGAAATTCTCAATGTAATTCTTAGCGTACAAAATTTTAATGTTAAATTCAATTGATAAAAGTACGTATTAAGGTACTTTAAAATAGCCGAAACCTATTGAAAAGAGTAATGTTTTTTATTTCCTCTTCTCTGCAGATTATCTCGTTTATCCGATTTCAATTATATTTAGAATATAGTTTAAAAATATATTAGTTATAAATATATAGTTTAAAAATATATTTAAGCTATTCGAAGTCTCCAGAATTTTAATGACAATCAAATCAAAAATAGTGTATTTAACGATATTTATTTATTTATATAAACTGCATATCCATATCAAAGAATATCATATGTAGGCCTAAATAATTTAATTACTGAAAAATTAGGTTGCTGTAGTTATTCTGTTCAGAAATAGTAGCTTGATTGAGGAAATTGTTACGATAAAAATAAATCGATAATGCCAGTTCAAGTAATATATCCGTTTCTAACTTACAATAAACATAATCCTATTCTGTTTTCAAAATAATATTTGGCTCTTAATAAAAATACATAGTATATGAATAGTATATATTATGTTTTCTGCAGTGAATGAGTTAATGATAAATGTATCTATACAATTTAAAATTTATTGGAAAAAAAGGAATAAAAAAAAAAAACGACTAATGAATTAATGAACTGAATGCGATAAAACTTTTTAGAAATTTCCGAATGTTTGAGCTCTAAAAGCTAAATTTTTCTATTTCCAAACAGCAAAATCAGAATAAAAACATCTTGGAATTTTCCACCGAAAACAAAACCATAAACACTATAGATTTCTAAAATAATGATTACAGTGAAACTTGTTAAAGTGGCCGTCCTTTGGGACCGACTTGACTGGTCACTTTTCACATATAGAACAGTGACACTCCCACTTCCCCAAAAGAAAATAACAGATTAATACAAACTGCAAATTTATATTAATTAAAATTGTCAACTTGCAGTCAAGCGATAATGACCTTCTGACAAACAAAGTCTTATAGCAAGCATATACCATACTATCATTAATACTAACCTGATATGCGCATTTACATAGTCAAACTTAAATTAAAATACTGTACTGTATAAAGGTACATATACGGTAGTATTATAATATTTACTTTTTAATATACTGGTTTAACAGACTGTTTTATCATAACAGAAAAATTTTAATGAACTAGTAATCCTTAGAATTTTATCTAATGGAAAAAATTCTAAGAAAAATACATTAATTCCTCATGGAATTAATCTTCTTGGTCACTTTAGCAGTTTAAAATTTCTTAAAACTAAGTGAGTGATATACACATTAGACAGGTGGTCACACCTGTAGAATATTGTTTTTGACACGGCGTATTCGAAATCGCAAACTTAAATTAAAATGTACTTTTAATAATTCAATTCAAGTTAAAAATTTTCGGTGATAAATCGCTCGATTCAATATAAAAAGTCTTTTAAAAATTTCTTCATAAACTCTTTCCGTATTGATAGTTATTACTTTAAACAGCTAATTAGTATAAAAATAATGTAAGTTAACCAAATCAAAATTCCCTTTACTGCCTGCGCCATCTAGTGACAGTAAATAAAGATGAAATCAATTTTTTCAACTTCATTTAGACTTTTATATTTATAATTCTTAATTATATATATTTTAAAAATTATATATATGTATAATTTTAAAAATATAAGCATGATTATACTTTTCATCATATATCATATATAAAAAGAAATTTGGCCCAAGTTTAAATTGTATCATATATAGAATCAAAAGAAATACATATAATACAGTATAATATAGAATATCATTGTCAAAGTATCATCGAAGTAGAATATCATTATCATGTTATGTATTGGTTTGTATTTTTAACATTGATTTAAAAAGTAATCGTCTGTTTATATGCTGAAAATATTTTTTAAAGTTTATTTAAATAATAAAAATGTTACATTGTAAAAATTCATTTATATTAAAACCAAAACTATTACCATGAAGCATTTCATTTCAGAGAAAATGCAAGGCTCGGGACAACTTATATTTTTGAGGCAATTCAAAATTTAAAATAAAACTGTGCACAAGAAAAATTAAAACAATCATATATATTAATAGTCAAACATGTCTGGCTGGGTGGATGGGTGGATGTCTCTTTTTCAGTTAAAATACTGTACCGATTTCTATAAATAGGATATCTTTAGAAAGGTCTGATTTTTGGATGTCTGTTACAGCCCAAATTATTTGTTATTATTAATAATTTAAAAATTAAAGAATATAAATTTATAAAATTCTGATTTTTGGATGTCTGTTACAGCTTAAATTATTTGTAATTATTAATAATTTAAAAATTAAAGAATATAAATTTATAACTTAAAAATGAAAGAATAGAAATTGCATTGAAATTGTAGTTCCTCTAAAAAGACAGAATACGCAGATGGCGCTGTAACATAATAATGGATGGCGTTTTACGATTCCCTCATCGATGGATTCCCTACACGAATTCGGAGGTGTTTTTGTCGTTATATACAATATTATTAGATTAAATCACATGATTATATTTCCGCTCATTTATATGAGCAGGTAATTTCTAGGGTAGATTTCTAGTTGAGCCATAGTACGCGGATCTATACATTAAAGAATCGAAGATTCGCCGCCCACCGACTGATGTATAAAATACTAATCGACAATTCCGTTGTATTAAAGATTAACTCCAAAACTATCTGAACTATCAAGATGTTTTTATTAGAATCTATCATATAATCAAAAACTACGAATATAATTTCGAGTCGACGGTCGCTTATCATATATCCGCATGCTATGGCTCAATAAGAATCTTACCATTTCTAGTGGTATTTAATATTTATTCAATTATAACATTTATTTATTTCGCAGAAGTTTACTTATATTTAAAATGAGAAAATTGACAAATACTCGTATAGAGTGGTTAAAAGCCCCCTAAAATCGTGAAAATAGAGGCCCTAAATATTGAGGCACAGGGCAGTCAACCCGATTACTCCCCTCTGATAGATACTGCCATGAAGTATATTTTACTGTGTTCAATGAAAATTTTGAATTAACAATATTTTTTGGAAAGTTATCAAACATGAATACTTTTCTATTAAACTTGAAAATATTCCGATATAATTTTAAAAGATGCCGGATAGTCTTGATTTAATTGAATTAATGAACGGTTAAATTAAAAATTAAACTATCTAAAGGAACAGTAATTTTTCTTTCAAAGAATTTCACATATCGCGCCATCTATTGAGTAAATTATAAAATTTTGTCGCAAATTGGATTATTCAATACTTTTTAAGATACACATTCAAAAAAAATAATAATAATAATAAAATAAAATAATAAATAACACAGTTATTATTTAAGTTGGTTTATCAGAAGTATCATATACTGTCCAAAATTATCAATTTAAAGAACTAAAAATACTGTACTATATTTTGTTTAATTAGATTGAATTAGTTTTTCATTTGAAATTTGTATATAAGAATCGTTTTTCATAATGAAATTTAGCTTAAATTAGATAAGGATTAAATATAAATATAATAAAGAGATTGAGTGCTCTTCAAATTGAAATACTACAATATAGTTATAGGTTATGAAATTTACTTCAATCATTTGTTTATGATGACATGTTTATCTTGGAATTGTAACAAAACAATAATTTGGCTAATTAAAAAATAAAATTAAATAAAAAAATTGATTAATTAATTTAAATTTATTTAAATAATAAACAGAGCTAATCAAATTAATTTATACTACATGCAATTTTCTATGTACAGTACATAATATGCTATGATTTAACTATAAATGTTTGTAGAATAGAATTTGAGTACTTTCCTATGATCTAAAAAGTTGAAATTTGGGGTTGTTCTAGAGACCCTATTGAATTGGTTCCCAAAAATCAGGCACGATAAATTCCATTCCCCCCCAAAAAAAAATAGAAAAGGGAGATCTAAACTTTTAACATTTATCTTATGGAATTTTTAAAAATTGTGATTTCTCGATCTCTCTAGTGTATTATAAGGAGAAAAGTAGCCTCTCACACATTGGAAATTATACTAAAAAGAAGAAATACCGAAACATTAGAAAATTAAAAATGGTAACTTTCAAATTTAATAAATAAATTAATTTGTTTTTTATTAAATTTAACAGGATGTTCAAGCCATTAATTAAAGTCGAATTCGAAGTGACATTAATTAATATTGTAGATTGATCCGTTTAAAAATGACGGAAATTCAATTTTCGAAAGTTTCCCTGTAATATAAGATTTATTAAGATTTTTATATTATATCCTTATCGCGTGATGGTATTGAGCGTTAAAAATGGGAATCATATGACGAGTTACGGAAAAGTGGCCCCTCGCATTTCGCCCCCGACACGTTTCGCCCCCTGCACAATGTAAATAAGACACCAAGTTTTTAATAATTCTAATTTATTTTGTTTTGATATAATAAATGCACATTATTATTGTTTAAAACTCGAAGTTGTACGCAACGCCTCTAAGTAATCATAAGTTACTTCAGATTTTGTTTTATTTCAGCAAATGAAGCTCCGTTTTCGTGACATTTTGTAAATTCTAAAATTTATAAAAAAAAAAATTAAAAAAAAATTATTGAAAAGAAAAAACAACAATAAATAAATTTTTAATAAAAACATGATAATAGTTTAATAAATTTCTGTCACTTTTCAACTAATTAAATAATTAACTTAATTACTTAAAATTTGCGTAATACAATGGACTCGCGTTTTTACGAACCTCCAATATACGAACTATTTAGTTGGTCCCAAAAAGTCCTTAATGTTAATTAATACCATTCCCATTTACGAACTTTCGATTTTATGAACTTTTTGGGAGGTCCGTAGGAGTTCGTAAAATCGAGCGTCTACTGTACTGAGTTTTTTATCGATAATTTTTTAAAAATATTATCCAATTTTCTTCATTCGTACCTTATTTTATTCATAGGACTTGCCACTGTCAAAAAAATACCAAATATTTCGTTGGATGACTAAGATTTCATACAAAAAAATTCGTGTTTTCTCCTGTCATATAATCAGCGAAAAGTTATGAAAGAAATAAAATTCGGAAAAATTTTTTTACATCTTTAGAAAAACAATAAAAAACAATAAAGTGTAAAATTATCAAAAAAATTCAATGAAAATTAAGCGAGATTTCACTATTTTAATTTTTTCTAATTAATTAGGTTTAATTTGTAAACAATCACAGACTAATAACATCGAATCTCCACTAAAGGGGCTGGGACTTCAATAAAAATTTGAGTTATTAAGAGTTAACCATATTTACATTTTTGTATCCTATTCATTATCTACAGGGGGCGAAATGTGCTGGGGAGAAACGTGTTGGGGACGAAATGCGCAGAGGGCAAAACGTGTGAGAGGCGAAATGCAAGGGGCCACTTTTCCGACCGCACATATGACATGCCTGCATTTCTCCAACAGTTTATAGAATGTCATATATATACTTAGGTTACTATTTTATAATTTAATGTATAAATTAATTGTATTTAAATATTGTCCAGGTATCACTGGATATGCCAATTAGTATATAATAATTATTATTATATTAATGTACTACAGTATATTACTCAATACTATATTAATACAGTATTGACGATGAATTTTGGGAATTGTTTAATAAATTTTTATGATATTCAACAAAGTTATGTCACTAGAGTTGATTTTGATGAGATATGTTTTAATTCCTTAACTTTAATTATTTCAAAATAAAATATATATTCGAAAAGTAGGCTATGAGTTCTTTCCAAAACTATTTATTACTTAAAAAGATTGTAGATTCTGCGATGATCTATTCTGATATCTTGTAGCAGTCAAGCATGCCGGAAAAATGATAACAAGATGATTGCTGCAAAAATAATTAAATGCTTTTCAAACCAACTTAACATCATTCACATATGATAAATAAATAAATATTCAGCATATTGATTTTTTTTTAAATATCGAATGGCCGTTATATGGTTACCAGACCTCATAGAAAAAAAAATTTAGATTAATGCATATTTTTTGTTTAATAAGAAAATTTGAATATTCATCGATGTTTTTTTATTCAATTATTTTTCTGACGGATATGGAACAAAATGAATATATAAGATTATTGTTTTACAAAAAACAGACAAAAAGAAAATTTAATAAGAACTAATTGATATCCATTTAACACTGCTTCGTCATGCATTTTTGATAAATTTCGGGATGTAAGTCACCTTACGTGCAGCTAGCGGATTAACGAGGACAAGTACAATACCAAAAGGAATATTTGTTTAGACGTTTTTACTGGCGGATAGCGGATGGCATTTCATCGGGGTTTGACTATTTAATATTCCATTAACATAGGGAGGAACCGTTTCGCCAAATTTTTTGGCGGTCAGCGATGGTGGCGGCTTAACGGGGGGCGTCTTATCGCGGTTTGACTGTACTTTAAATTACAGCTATTAGGAAGACAGAGAGGAAGATCACCAAATTTTTTAATATAATAGGGTATGCTAGAACGAATGTAATTTGGTTTTAGAATCTCTTTCGTATACCATCTATTCGTTTTAGCATATATTGTAATATATATATACAGTAGAATCTCGATATCTCGAATCTCACGGGAACAAAAAAAAAAAACAAATACAGTAGACCCTTGTATAAAATAGACTTCTAAATTATGGATTCGTATAAAGGTAGGTTCACACTACGACCGACTTGAATGATTCTACGTCACGTTCCCATAGCAACGACAGTCGGCGGTGTAATGTGATTGGTCTGGCTCGAATTGATCAGTCGGTCGTAGTGTGAACTCACCTTAAGCCGCGGAAAAAGTTATCAAAGTTGTCATGGAAACGAAATAAAATATCGTTTGGTTTTTATTACAATCAACGGATCAACACTTTATCAATAAAAATTGTTTGGAACATTTTTTAATTTTATTATAATTGCGGAAAGAGGTATCCATTTTCAAATAAAACAACTTTACATACATAATCCATATTACAGTCCATGATTCATATAGCGCGGAACTATCTCCTATGTTATACGGGATCAACTGTATAGTCTTTCCGCTTATAGAGAACTAATATTTGTATGTATAAAAGAATTGTAAATTATCTATAAATATTAAATTTATAAAATATTAATACAAATGTTATATTCTTATGAATTAAAAACAATAAAATAAAACACCTCGCATATTCGCCATTATGTTATTGCCAATGTTTTGATAACCTATCTCTCAATTACTCGTATAGTTATGAACATATAATGCTACATTCTGAGCTAAATTAATAATAGATTAATTTATAAATAATAAATTAAAATTTTCATAAAATGCTCAAAATCAGTTTTCAGACAAAATTATTAAACACCTGTCATTAAGCCTACCTAACCCTGTTGCTTAGATAAAATAAATGGAATCGTCCAAAGCTCTGCAGATTAAAATTCGCGCCTGAGCTGATTAATTTGATTGGTTTGTAAGTATTGTAATGAAACCGAACATCTTTCACCTAACTGAACACCTTTTTGGAACCAACTGTACTCAGTGCCGGATTAAGCTAGTGCGATAAAGCTCTGCAGATTAAAATTCGCGCCTGAGCCGATTAATTTGATTGGTTTGTAAGTATTGTAATGAAACCGAACATCTTCCACCTAACTGAACACCTTTTTGGAACCAACTGTACTCAGTGCCGGATTAAGCTAGTGCGGGGCCTATAGCGTATGTTAAGAAAGGGGCCCTATATTAAAAAAACAATAAAACAACGCAAAAATATATTTGTACATACATTTTTAATTCGAATAATAATTATCATTATCAAAAATAACAACACAATCAACATTAAATATTAATTTTTCTACATTTAGCATGAGCAAATTTGTTAATGATATAACATGTATTCATTTCACGCAGAAGTTTATGTTCAGAGTCACACTAAGTCACCTTCTCATGCCCTTTCTCTCACAATTTCCTGATACTAAATGAAAAGGCGCTAAATATGGCATAAATCACAAGATCATTGGCTCGTATTAGATGACCAAACAATTATTTACATATTTATTGGCGTGGGGCCCGTAGCATATGCTACTTTTGCTACTATGTTAATCCGGCACTGACTATACAGTATAGTGTATAAAAGTTAAACTAATTTTATATTATTTTTACATTTATATTTTTGATTTTGTATTATATTTTTCCTGTTTTAAATGGTGTAGGTCAATGGTTCTCAACCATTGTGCCGCGGCACGAACCTTTGACGGTGTACCGCGAAAAATTAAGAATCAATTGTATGTACGTAATTGTATGAATCACATATATTAATAGTGAAACGTGGTTGGCTGGATATCCTTTTTGCAGTCCTACCGATTCCAATAAATAGGGTATCGTTAGAAACATCTAACCCTCGAATTTCTGGGACAGCGAAAACTTTTTGTCGTTATTCATAATTTAAAAATTAAGGAATAAAAATTAAATTTTAAAATTTATAATTTCTCTAAAAAGACAAAATTCTCAAGTGGCGCTATAACTTAATAAAGGCCGCCATTTAATGATCCGGTATACGTGTATGTCTGTAATCTGAATATAATAAATAAGAATAAATATAATAATCTGATAACAAAAATTAGTTGTTAAATCCAAATTATTATTTAAAATATTTAGGTGTGTCGCTAAATTTTAAAATGTGTTCCTCAACAGAAAAAAAGATTTGTATTATACTGTGGTTTCACTTCTAATTATTGATAGGTTTTTGTCAAAATGATTGTGTTTATTCAATGATATTTTAAACCTTTAAGATGCAGGAGTATTTAGACGCTAATTTTCATGGAAAAAAGATGTCTTATACAGTATTAGAAACTATGGTGTGTATTATTGACATAAGAATCTTTATTTAAAATTGAACCTTGATATCTCGAAAACTCTTTATGTCGAATTTAGTTTCTAATATTCCATTTATTTTATCTAAGCAACAGGGTTAGGTAGGCTTAATGACAGGTGTTTAATAAAATTTGTATTATATTTTTCCTGTTTTAAATAGTCTAGGTCAGTGGTTCTCAACCATTGTGCCGCGGCACGAACCTTTGACGGTGTACCGCGAAAAATTAAGAATCAATTGTATGTACGTAATTGTATGAATCACATATATTAATAGTGAAACGTGGTTGGCTGGATATCCTTTTTGCAGTCCTACCGATTCCAATAAATAGGGTATCGTTAGAAACATCTAACCCTCGAATTTCTGGGACAGCGAAAACTTTTTGTCGTTATTCATAATTTAAAAATTAAGGAATAAAAATTAAATTAAAATTATAATTTCTCTAAAAAGACAAAATTCTCAAGTGGCGCTATAACTTAATAAAGGCCGCCATTTAATGATCCGGTATACGTGTATGTCTGTAATCTGAATATAATAAATAAGAATAAATATAATAATCTGATAACAAAAATTAGTTGTTAAATCCAAATTATTATTTAAAATATTTAGGTGTGTCGCTAAATTTTAAAATGTGTTCCTCAACAGAAAAAAAGATTTGTATTATACTGTGGTTTCACTTCTAATTATTGATAGGTTTTTGTCAAAATGATTGTGTTTATTCAATGATATTTTAAACCTTTAAGATGCAGGAGTATTTAGACGCTAATTTTCATGGAAAAAAGATGTCTTATACAGTATTAGAAACTATGGTGTGTATTATTGACATAAGAATCTTTATTTAAAATTGAACCTTGATATCTCGAAAACTCTTTATGTCGAATTTTTTTTTTTTGTTCCCGTGAGATTCGAGATATCGAGATTCTACTGTATATATATATTACAATATATGCTAAAACGAATAGATGGTATACGAAAGAGATTCTAAAACCAAATTACATTCGTTCTAGCATACCCTATTATATTAAAAAATTTGGTGATCTTCCTCTCTGTCTTCCTAATAGCTGTAATTTAAAGTACAGTCAAACCGCGATAAGACGCCCCCCGTTAAGCCGCCACCATCGCTGACCGCCAAAAAATTTGGCGAAACGGTTCCTCCCTATGTTAATGGAATATTAAATAGTCAAACCCCGATGAAATGCCATCCGCTATCCGCCAGTAAAAACGTCTAAACAAATATTCCTTTTGGTATTGTACTTGTCCTCGTTAATCCGCTAGCTGCACGTAAGGTGACTTACATCCCGAAATTTATCAAAAATGCATGACGAAGCAGTGTTAAATGGATATCAATTAGTTCTTATTAAATTTTCTTTTTGTCTGTTTTTTGTAAAACAATAATCTTATATATTCATTTTGTTCCATATCCGTCAGAAAAATAATTGAATAAAAAAACATCGATGAATATTCAAATTTTCTTATTAAACAAAAAATATGCATTAATCTAAATTTTTTTTTCTATGAGGTCTGGTAACCATATAACGGCCATTCGATATTTAAAAAAAAATCAATATGCTGAATATTTATTTATTTATCATATGTGAATGATGTTAAGTTGGTTTGAAAAGCATTTAATTATTTTTGCAGCAATCATCTTGTTATCATTTTTCCGGCATGCTTGACTGCTACAAGATATCAGAATAGAACATCGCAGAATCTACAATCTTTTTAAGTAATAAATAGTTTTGGAAAGAACTCATAGCCTACTTTTCGAATATATATTTTATTTTGAAATAATTAAAGTTAAGGAATTAAAACATATCTCATCAAAATCAACTCTAGTGACATAACTTTGTTGACTATGCAAAGAAATGTTTCTACACAGTAATCAGATATGAAATTTTTATTTATATTATATTCCGAATCATCGAAAGTTACATCATTAAGATTTTAATATGTTCTTTTTATTTATTTCATAATTTTATATATTCCTAAATGGAATAAAAGAGTATACGAATTCGGTTTTTCCAATGATTAACCATCAGCACGATAGTGTACTTATCTGATTTGGATAAAACTCACATGTATTGTTAAATCACACTATAGAACCAAAGCTATTGAAAATGACCAATATAAGTTCAATACGAATAAACATGTTTTTTTATTATTTTGGGACAATATCTCAGATAAATGCAGTATTACCCAACCTGGAAGAAATATATACGCAATATTGGAACCATGTGAGTGAATCAGTCATATTGAAATGATTGATATTCGGATCATATCAGGACGTTTATTTATCATCATGCTATTATTATCCAGTTTAAATGAAATTCCTATAGCTTATATTATTAGGATCCGATAATTGATTATGACCCGTGATCTAATCAGAATTTTTATTAAATCTTACAATCCAAATAGATAATTAAAAATAATAAGATAATATACCATCATTGGCCTAGAAATATACAGTATGTATAAAGATTTTAATGAAAAAATTTTACACACACAACAAAATCAGTATTTTTTATGTTGAAATTAAATTTATGTATTCATTGATTTAACTATACTCAATGCTGTACTTTTTTAAATAAATTTTAATACATATTTTTATATTAAATAAAAATATTTAAAAAAGAATTTAAGAGAAACATTTTAAATATCATAAGTTGTTCTTGATGAGTTCAGTTCCTTTATCGAAAAATGATAAATATAGAATATAATTTTGACTAAATATGAAAATATTGATTTACGTAAATGTTTTATTTATTTAAAAATTACCGTTTTGAAAAAAACAATTTGAAATTACGACAAATTCTTTGGTCGCTTTATAGTTGGTTTTTTCTCAAACCAAGAAATAACATCTGGTCCATTTGTACAATAACCCGAACTATTGCAGGTCATGCCACTTGGGCAACAATGCAATTTGTCAGAGCAACAAACAGCTTGAGGAAAGGGACAACATCCATATGTATCAGAACTAATTAAACAGCAAGTGTTTCCAGGATTACAATAGCCTCCATCTGGACATTGTACATCATTCTTTTTCTTTTGAATTTTAGAATGCTTTCGATTCAACCAGGATTCTACTATTTTCTCTGGAGTAATATTTAATTTCGTGCTACCAAGTATGCATAATCCTTCTGAAACGTCACAAGTATATCCTTTAGGACAACAATGCAATTTATCGCTACAGCAAACTGCATT
>AYEL01076468.1:0-23863 GCA_000484575.1 Olivierus martensii
ATATTATTTAAATCGCTTGAATAAAACAAAATAAATTTAAAAAAAAAAACAATAATGCACAAAAAAGTATGTTACATTTCCTAAAATAATAAAAAAATAAAAAAAAAAATTTGGGCAATGAGCCGCGAACCCGCGATTCTAACATGTCTACTGTGACAAGTGACTTAACCAACTCCACTACGCTTGCAACTATCAAAAACCGTTACATTTCATGTATATATTCTGCATCACTGAGAAAACCCAACTTTGTGCCCAAATTTCTCGTAAACGAAGGCCCATTCACTCAAACCCTCTTTAGGGTTTTTATCATCTATATACAAGCTACCGAATAAGCTATGACTCATTCGGAAAACGATTTAGAGATTTGTGGCATCTCCTTGTCAGTGCAATTATTGTGGAGCAGTTTTTTGTGCTTGTTGGGTAAAAATGTGTGCCTCTGATGATAGGTTCTGAATTTTTTGATTGCTGAAGTTTATATTTAAATTACATTTTAAAGATAGAAAATTTGAATGGATTGTATTAATTGAATTTGGATTATTTTCAATTAAATCTTATCAATTCTGCTTTCTGTTCTATTATATTTTAGTAATCTTATTTCAGTTTTGAATGAGATAAATTTATTTTTGAAATTTTAAGTAAAACAAGAAAATTTTAGTATGATAAGCTCTAAAATTCGTAAAACTGAAAAAAGTTGCCAATAACGCAAAAATATTGGATAATTCTGTTAACGTACAGTCAACCTCTGAGAAGTTGAGCTCTGAGCCAAAAGGTATATTTTTAAAAATGGGAGAGAAGTTAAAAATTGAATATACTGGTTAATGGTAGAGTAATACAATAAAATAACTATTGTTTAATTAAGTATGTTTTTAACAATAAAAGTGAAATCATATGGATATGAGCATATAAAGTATAATATCACTTAAAATTATCATGTTTTTCTATAAATGTTATGTATTCTTATAATATAGTCTTAAAATATATACAGTATTTTAAACGTTTTTTGTGATTGATATATTTAATTAATGTAATTGTAAAAAATTTCAAAATTTTATTTAAAACCATAATTATTTTATTGTATGATTCTAGCTGTTAAAATAGGCACAAAATAAAACATTCGATTTTCAAATCTCCCCCATTTTTAAGAATAGACTTTGCGGCTCAGAGGTTGACTATAAACAATATTGTTACTTATTTTTGTTCATTTATTGCTTTATTTTACCTCTCCCCCATTTTTAAGAATAGACTTTGCGGCTCAGAGCTCAACTTCTCAGAGGTTGACTATAAACAATATTGTTACTTATTTTTGTTCATTTATTGCTTTATTTTTAATGCTTTTTAATAAAACATTAAAAATAAAGCAATAAATGAATGGTCCATAATTAAGTAAAATACAAGAAAATCTGAACATAAACACCCTCAGGCTATAAAGAGGGGCATGACACTTTTACTGTTTTATGGCAGCCACTTGTTTCACAGGAAATTGTGGCCAAGTCTACTTTACTTCGCTTTGTTGACATATTACACCCAATATCAAATGAAATGGCGAAGCCATTTGGTATTGGGTGTAATATGTCAACAAAGCGAAGTACACCCAATACCAAATGGCGAAGCCATTTGGTATTGGGTGTAAAATGAGAACAAAAAATGTAAAGAATTGTAAAAATTATATTTTTAAACCTGGCAGTGGTTTCATTAGGCCAAAAAAATTTTTCGGACTAAAAAATTTTTAAAAATTAGAATTTTCCTAAATTGCTAGGTCCTTCCTAATGCATTCATTAAATTTTGCAAAGCATTAAAATCAGTCATAAAAAATATGTGGACTGACAGTCCCTTCAAGAAATCTGTCTTGATGCAAAATATGTAAGATTACCAAAATTAATAATTTCTAAAAAATAGGATGCCATTTTGCAGTATGGCCATCCTTTGTGTTGCATCCCATTAACAAACAAACTATTAAATTTGTGATTAGATAAAAGTTTTTCTGAATAAATATAATTTCCTATTTTTATATAATTTAATATATTATTTATCTGGCTCCAAATTTTTATTTAAACTCTTTATTAAATTTTGAATAATGATTTAACATTACTGCATGTGGCTATATCTTTCTTTTAATTATAATAATAAATTTATTAAAGATCTCATAAAATTTTTAATAGAAATTGTTTAATGTTTAATTATACAATTAAAAAATGAATGCTAGAAGATAAATTAATAAACAATACTTGAAGAAATAAATGTTTAATTCTAGACAGAAATGAGGTACCCTTGTATTATAAATTCTGACCCTAGTATCAAAATATATAGTGCCTAATATACTTTAAACCTTTCTTTTTAAGAAAAATAAAATTACTTTGTTATCATTAACTGTAATGTGAAAATGAATTTTTTAATCTGTTTATCCTCATAATTTGCATATTACACATCCAATAAAAAAATTCATAAAACAAAAAAATTTTCTTTGGTTGGAAATTGTTACAAAATATGCATATAAACATATCACAGAACGTGATAAAATTAGAATATGAGGTTAAATTTAAATAATATTCAATTAATAGCCATTGAAATTGGAGAATGCTTCTGGAAGTCATGTTTTATTGACCTTGTTTGCAAGCCACTCCCACTGACACACCACTTCCAAATGACTTTGGGACTACCTCAGCTTACAAAAATTGCCCCTTTGTTTACAAATGAAACAGGAACAGTGTTTATTTTGATGTTGGGAAAAGATTTAGGGCTGTCTGAAATGTTCTCTCTTTGTTTGATAAGAAGGTATCAAATTACATAATAATTTATTAAAAAACAGCAACATCGCCCCTTTGTTTACAAATGAAACGGGAACAGTGTTTGTTTTGATGTTGGGAAAAGATTTAGGGCTGTCTGAAATGTTATCTCTTTGTTTGATAAGAAGGTATCAAATTACATAATAATTTATTAAAAAACAGCAACATAACATAGAAAAATGATTTTTTTGCATTATAGAGTAGCAATTTGTCAGAAATAAAAACATTAATTCAATCAGATGATGTAGATAAAAAATTAGCAAAAATTTTTAAATAAAAACTGTTTCTGATAGCCTGTATGAAACCTGACACTGTCGGGTAAACATGACACTACTGCTGGGTTAATTAATTTAATTATTATAATATTAAATTTTTAAGAAAATTAATCACTTAATTTTCATCAAAATTTATATATTGATATTTTTTTCACAGCAATAATTTTTTGCATATTAATTAGATTTATTTTGAAAAAATAACAGACTTCAATGGGTTAATTCCTAATAAATCTCTTCATATTGAGTTAGAGTTTCATAATTTCCTTCCAGATCTTAATCTGTAATTCATGTTTGGATGAATGTCAGGAAATAATTTATTGAAAGATTAACACGACTGATAATTTAAATAATTCTAATTATTAAATATTATATAAAAATTAAAGATTATATATATATTATACTGTACAATATATAGGATTGTTTGGAAAGTAATTTTGTTTTTTCATGAAAATGAATAGACTGTTTTATTCAATTTATTATTGACCATTTTGGTTCAACACATTTCGTCATCTTTCTGGTAATAGCATGATTCCATGCTCGTAGAACTTTCGATCTTTGCTTGCAAAAAACTGTACCAAGTGATTTTTTTGACATCCTCATTTGAAATGTTTTGCCGTTTCAAGAAGTTTGTAAAGATCGGAACAAGTAATAATTGGATGGTGCCAGATCTGGTGAATATATAGTGGATGCGGTAACACATCCCATCCAAGCTGTAACAGCTTCTGGTGAGTCATCAAACTTGTATGAATATTTGAAATGTATTGCCGTATCCTTATTTGAAATGTATTGCCGTTTCAAGAAGTTTGTAAAGATCGGAACAAGTAATAATTGGATGGTGCCAGATCTGGTGAATATAGTGGATGCGGTAACACACCCCATCCAAGCTGTAACAGCTTCTGGTGAGTCATCAAACTTGTATGATGTCTGGCATTATCATGGTGAAACACTACACCTTTTCTCTTAATCAATTTTGGCCTCTTCTGTTTGATGGAATCACTCAGTTTGTCCAATTGGTGGCAGTATACTTCTGAATTAATTATGGAATTGTCTGGTAGAAGTTCAAAAAAAATAATTCTCTTGAAATCCCATCAAACAGAGAGCATCACTTTTTTTTGATGAATATCTGCTTTCAAAGTGCTGGCTCATCTCTTCTGTTCCATGATCGCTTCAGAAACAGATCATTTTCTTGATGTTTGAGCAGTAAATAATAGATGTCAATGCGATGGAGCAAATCTCTTTCTTTAAGGTGTGAAACCCAAATGTTGAGCTTTGAAATGAAACCAAGTCATTTCATATGGTCATGAATGGTCGAATTTGACAAATTCACTCTCGTAGCAATTTCTCATGTTGTTATTTGGTGGTTTATTTTTACCAATGCCTTTATTTTGTCTTCATCAGCTTCATCTTGCCTTCCAGAATGTGTGATCTTTAATATCGAAATTGTCAGAATGAAATTTTGCAAGATGTGTTAACAGAATGCCAGTTTTGGTACTGGCGTTCTGTTAACACATCTTCTCCATACACTTCATATAACTTTTTTCTTGCTTGAACAACATTCTTACCTTTTTGGTAATGAAAAAGCAAAATATGCCGAAAATGCTCCTTTTTGTTTTCCATTTTTGATAAGACACCAAAAAAAAAAACAACTGCACAGAATCAGAAAAGTTTTTTTTATAAATAAACCTTGAAATGTCAACTATCAAAATTTATAATTACAATAATTACAATCAAAATTTATAATTACAATATGGCTTAGAATGAAATTAGCAGGTTAAAAATATAACTAACACCACTTGGGAGAAAAAAACGAAATTACTTTCCAAACAACTCAATACATAGAGGTTGCTCACCAGTACTGATCGAACAGCTAAGGAATTTATTATTTGTTATCAGAGTTGGATTTAAATCATGTTAAACTAAGATCATGCTATTTAAAAGAAAAATTCAGTTTCAATTTTTCAATTGTGTTAAACCAGAATTAACAATTAAAGTACCATGTAAATTGAGAGTTATGTATATTTTCATTAGATGATGATAATTGAATTTCAATATTTTCATTACATAATAATAATAATAATAATAATAATAATAATCATTAAATTTTGCTTAATTAATTATTTTAGGCTGAATGAAATATCTGTGTTATGTGCAGAACTGACAGCAAATTGTAATGCTTTAAGTGCAGAATGGTTAGGAGTTTTACGAGCATTGTGTTGTTCATCAAATCATGGTTGTGGTTTTATTGATGTATTAACACAAGTTGATGTAAGTTAAATAAATATTTAAATTTTTAATATATTTATTATTGAAAAATTTTAATTTCTTTTATCAGTTCTTGTAAATTATCAAGAAATCAAAGTTTCTTTGTTTCCTTTAGTTTTTGGAATCCAGGAACAAAAAATAAAAGAAATACTTTTAATTTTCTTCAATGAGATTGTAAAAAGAATTTCTGGTGCAGGAAAATGTAATCCTAAAAGATTATAATGTATAGCTCTTTCAGGGCTAAGATATTAAGAGCTATACATAATAAGTGAAGAGGAATTTCATCATCTCCCTAACATCATCTATAATTGGGATTAAGTGAAAATGTTTCCTAATATGGGCTTTAATGAATTTTTAACTTCTTTTGGCATCTTATTCCTGATACAAATTTTTGGGATCTACAGGAATCGAAAAAATGAGTATGTGCCTGTCTAAAATTGAATGTCAGGTCCCGACACCAGGAGCAGTTTAGACTGTTTTATACCAATACAGTAAACAATATTTAGATAAGTACATTCAGGATTTTGAATGAAAAGTTAGAAGTGAGTCTAAGTAAGTGGCACATCAAAGTTCTGGAAAATGACAGGAGACTTGCAGAAGCAGTTAACTTATTAAGTTATTTTCTATAACATAACATATAGTATTTATTGAATGATATAATAATAATAATAAATAAAGGCAAATAATAGAGATTAAAAACTAACAAAATCAACAAATAAAGCTAAACAAAAAATTTAACTTTAATAGGGGTTATAGGATAGATTATTGCAAGATCCATAAACATAACCTATATGAGAGAACTTAGTTTTTCCTTTTCTTCATGTTTCCTTTAGTTTCTTTACTTATTAAATATTACAGAAGACAAAAATACTGACAAATACAAGATGATGACATCAGTCTAACAACAGACAAAAATAGAAGAACGCCAGTGAGAAAAGAAAAGAGTGAGAGAGCTAAGAGAGAATTACTGACTTCTAAATTAACTATTAAAAATTTCTTCTTCCTTTTTTTGGCCAGTGAGAAAAGAAAAGAGAAAGCTAAGAGAGAATTACTGACTTCTAAATTAACTATTAAAAATTTCTTCTTCCTTTTTTTCTTTCTCTTATTTTTAAATTCTCCAATCATATCAAACTGAAGAGAAGTTTCAAATTGAAATTCAACTCTTCATTTGTCAAAAAAGATATTATTTCTTGCTTCTGATTGCTAGAGAAAACTGCCAGAATATAGTTACACTGATTTACTTTGATTGGAATCTATGACCATAAGTCATTGGCTTTCTTGATCTGTTTCTCTCCTAGGTATTGTTTATGAGTCTGTTTGACAATATTAAATTCCATTCCCTCTCCTAGTTGAAAAGGTTATTCAAAAATAATAGTTTTTCTGATCAGTTGTGTTAGCTTTACAATACAGTAAAATAGTTATTTCATTTAATTTTTACAATTAATTTAGTTAATCTCTTCAGTATCTTTGATGTGTATGGATGTCATGACCTAATTATGCTTATGCCTTTGATATGTATAGGTGTCAAAACAAAGTGATAAAAAAACTATAAGAAAAAGGATTAAAAAAATTAATCTTAATGTCATTAATCCAGCTATTGTGATCAATTTTTTCCTATTGATTATATGAAAATATTCACTTTTAATGATGGTTTCTAATTTTTTTCAGTTGCCAAAATATTTTTTAAATTATGTATAAACAAACACAATGTTTGTTTACACAATATATAATTGAATATATTATAATTGAACTACTCAATAGAGTTTGGATTTTTTTATTCCATCTTGTTGATTTTTTAGTTTAATATATCAGTCATTCTGGTTTTGGAATGAGATAAGTGATATTTTTAAAATTTTAAGTAAAAATTGAATTTTTTCATATGATGAGCTATAAAATGCTGAAAATCGAAAAAATATTTTTGATAATAGAAAAATATTGATTAATTCCGTTAAAATAAACTGAAATACATCTTAATCATTCATTTTTTGTTTCAATTTCACTGAAATTTAGAAGAAAACTACAAAAAATGAAACAAACACATACACTAGCTATTTAAATGAACTGACACTTTTATTACTTTACAGCAGCCTCTTGCTTCCTGGGAAATTGCAATCAAGCCTACTTTACCCCATGGCATATGGTATTGGGTAGATTGCTACAATAAACAATTTGTGGTCCAATTAGAGCAATATAAAGAATATTACAGCTGTTTATGTATGACATGAGACCATATATGTTAGGATTTTTTGATATAAATTTTAAAAATTGATTTAAAAAAAATTGCTAAAAATTGTATAAATGATATAAGAACAAGCTAATAAATATGAAATATTCATAATAACAATAATATTTTATGGAATATATATAATTTTTTAATAATTATATGATGTAATTTCATTAAACAATTACATACATAATCCTTGGTTTTTTTATAAATAATTTCTGAAAACTTTGGTTGAATTTCTTTATTCGTAGCTTATTTTATTCAGAAGATATATGGCTATCTAAAAATATCAACTATTTTGTTGGATTGATAAAATTTCATATAAAAAATGTTTTTTCCACAATCTCATATATAGAATGAAAGTTATGAAAATAACTCAAAAAAAAAAAAATGCTTACATTATTGGAAAGAAGACAAAATATTCTATAAAAATTGAAAATTTCAAAAGATTTTGTCTAAAATTAAGCGAGATATTATAATTTTAATTTTTTGCATATTAATTAGGCTTATTTTAATTATTAGCCAGTATTACATAATAAGCTTCACAAATGTGGATTTAAAAATCAAATTTTTGAAGCTTATATAGTTTCCAACAAACTCAAATGGTGTAAAGCACTCATTACTATGTCATAATTATAATTAAAATTTGATACAATATTTATTAACATATTTTCAATTTTGTTGATACTTCATGCTTGAAAAAAATTTATAAACTTAGAAACTCATAAGGAAAGAACTTATAACATGAGAACTATCATTATATCCTCCAAAAAAACTATAATTATTATAGATGATAATGAATTTATAGTATTTATATAAACTAAAAAAAATTTTTAAGATTTTATATAAAAATATATTTTTAAATAAAATTTCAGGTGGGAGATTTATCTATTCATGACAATTTAGCTGTTTTTACATCTATATTAGTAGCTCGAAGATGTTTTTCTCTTCAGGATTTTGTAGTGCATGTTGCACTTCCTTCTTTACGTTCAGCATGTCCTGGTAAGTTATTGATTTAATAACTTTATTTATGATGATGATAATCATCAATGTTATTTTTTTTATATACCAGCAGGAGGAGTAGATCAGGATGCTGAATCTGGTGCTCGACTTACTTGTCATCTTTTATTGCGGCTTCTGAAAACAGTGGAAATAAATTGTGTATCATATTTATTACCTTCTGGTCCTGTTTATCATTTGGGAACTTCTCCTGGACCTTTACTAGCATCTAGTTCTTCCCGTCCTATGTATTTAATCAAATCCCCATGTGATCGCCAACTATTATCTGCTGCTCATAACAGAATGCTAGTGGAAGCTGTTTTAGCTGTTTTGAAAGGCATTTTAGAATTGAGTATGTAAATTATTGAAATCAAAACTAAATTGTTTATAAGAATAATTTTTATAATTGGAAAATAAAATTATACATCATATTATTGTATGCAGTTATCTATACACATTTCTCAACTTATGCTTAAACAATAGAATAATTTACTTTGCATTATGCTCATCTTAATTTCATTCATGAAGAATTTACTCAAGTTGATTTTGCATTAATTATTAAGTAATTATTATGGTGAAATTAACACTTGATATGCTTATTTTACATGTGATTTCACTACTAGGCTGAACATATTTATTGTGATAATGGCACATACATACAAATTACATTATATTGTAATAATTATTATGATATATGATAAATTTGCTATTGATAGGTAATTGTCTATTGTAATAGTATCAATAATAATGATTATATTACTATTGATTTTTAAATATTCATAATTTTATTCTAAAACTATATTTTAAAAATATTTTATTAATATAGTGATACCTCGGTTCACAAACACAATCCGTTCCTTGACCCTATTCGTGATCTGAATCAATTTTTCCCATTGCAATTAATGTAAATCCAAATAATTCGTTTTTTGTCCTAGAAAAAAATTTTTAATATGCTATGGCTTTGTGTGTAAATAATACAGAAAGGAAATAAATATAACAGTAATATTAGAAGAAAGCTGTTTAATTACCAAAATAAAACCAATTTTACAGTACTGTACATATACAATTTACTTATAATAACTTAATAAGGGATAGATTTAATTAAATAAAGAAAAAACTAAAATATCAATATTTGTTTTTGGGACTCTACTGTATCCACGTGTGCTGGGCGAAGTGGGTTGCTGCTGGGGGCGAGGCTGTGTGCAGGGTTTTGTGCCACTGCGAGTCACGTGCACTCCATGCGCTCCGTGTGTGTGTGTTCGTGAACCGAAGCATCGTTTGTGAAGCAAAGCAAAATTTGTTCTCAAATGGTGTTCGTAGACCGATTTGTTCGTGGATGGAGACATTCGTGATCCGAGGTATCACTGTATTACTAATGATTGATTGTAATATTGAATGATACTACTAATGATTGTAGTAACGTTATTAGTAGTTTATTCAATATTGTAATTAGTCAATATTATATACATAATAGTATCATTAATCAATAGTAATGATATTAATATATAAATAGTGATTTAACATTATTATTATTATTAACAATAATAGACTTTTGTAATAGTGTTGTAATTTTGTTAAAAATGATTGATTGTATTTACAATAGGGCTCAAAAAAATTGAATCATCAATTTTTCATATAGTTTTTCTAAAGCTGAAATTGATGGATGCTGCTGCAATACAATGCATATAGTTTGAAATTTTTGTGATATTGTATTAATCTGCAATAAATATTAAATGAATCACAATTAAACGATATTTTTTTCTATCTGAGTATTATAATTTCTAAAAAATAGTTTGGAATAGGAATGATGGGATATCTCACATAATGAAATTTAAAAGTAGTTGAAATATCCTTGTACTTACATCTAATTCAAATTTTGCATAACTAGCTATTGATTTGTATCATTGCTGTTTGTAATTTTTTAAGATGATAATTATAAATGATATATATAAGTTGATCAGCCCATTTCTTGTTTGTGCAATATTTGAACAAAAATTACAAGTTTTGACAATAGAAATGGTTACTAGCAAAATTTTTTCATGAATCTCAATATGAATTTCAAATTCAAACATCCTCTAAAACATATAGTTTTCCATGGTAATGATTAATCACACTAATAATAATAGTGAATATCATGAAAATTTTATTCTCTGATCAACATTCAACTTTCCATATTAGATTATTAACTATAATATATCTAGAGTTAATTGAATTCAGATATTACTCAGAAATTTAAGCTGTACAGTTCCAAGATGAATGTATAATGTGTGTTAATGAAGAACAGAATAATGACCCATTCTTTGTTGAATAAATAATGACTGAGGAATGTTTAGCTCAGTATATTATACTTTATCTGACATCTTAAGTTTAGTATCTACAATTTATCATTTTCCAGCAAAATATTATATTTTTGCATTCCAGTACATGGGGAAAATGTTTGGAACTAATGGTTCCAAACATTTTCCCCATGTACTGGATTGAATGGGAAAAGCCAACATTTTTGTCACTTCAATCACTAGGTAAAACTCCATTAGAATTATTTCTGCAAAGTTGTATAAAGGTTATGATTTATGCATCCTCACTTCCAGATTTGGAAACATTTGAGAATTCACATACCTGATGTAGTTATGAATGACAGTTTGATACTATCATTCATAACTACACTACCACCATTACAGCTGGTGATGATATAACAGTAGTATACATTGCCCTCTGTCTATTATTACTACCTTTTTCATTCTAGGTTTCTATAGCAGTTTGGCCAAGCAGTCCTTATGCCATTAAACTTATTCCAAACCAAATAAAATTGGGTTTCTACTAGCAATAAATCATGTGATCCATAATTAATTTCATATGATAATGATATGAAGAGAATTTTCTTTTCATAAAATAATATATCTAAAATATCCCCTAAATCAGATCATACAATATTTCAGTCACAGGAAACATTTTATATCTCCAAAATATGCATATCTTGGGATTAGGTGGTTTCAAATTCCAATAAAAGTAACAAAGTTTATTGTAAAATACTGCTACACCTTTTGACATCTGCCATGTCGTAACAACAGCATCTCATTCTATTTGCTATATTTTTATTACAGATATTTTTATTTGCATAATTATATTAGCTATTAAATAAATTCACTCAATACAATACAAATTTAATAAAATTTCCATACATTGATACAAATAATCCTTGACTTACAACAAAATTTGATTCTAACCCATCCATCTTAAGTCTGAGCAGTTGTAAGTCAGAAATATCCAAAGTTTATGGATTATCCATACCATATTTATTATTACACTTCACTTTATTATAATAAACTTACAAACACAGAATTACAAGAACCAGACACAAATAGGATATTTTTTGTATATCAGACTGTTGATTAGGAGCTTGAACCCTTTGTCAATTGCATTGACCAATTACAATTTATCAATGTCATTGCCATTGTAAATACAAGTGGCCATAAGTTGAGAACTACCTATGCATCCATTAAGATTAATTTTTATCATATCTGTAAAGCATATATGCCATATCATTAAGACATCAAACTAAAAAGAAGTTGAGTTGTAATTCTTCACAAAATTACAAAATATGTAAAACAAATTGGAATATCTATTGGACATTTTACAAGTAATCAATGGAATTCATATTGTGACCAATGAATAAATTTTGTGAATTTCTTTAACTATTTGCCATTCATATTTGTACTTTCTATTCAAATATTGCTTGAACATCAAATTTCTGAATTGGCTTTGGATTCTGTGTATATTTTTTACACAGTTTTATTATAATATATTGAGATTTAGTTTATTTTTTTAATTAAAGCATTTACTACAAAGAGTTATAAATTTATTAAAAAATATTTATTTCAAATATTTCAAATAATTTTTAGTAAGTGATTCAAGTTCTGAAAGTAATGAGACAAAAGCAAGAACAGATTTGACTCAGAACAAAGGTGAACTTAGCATAAAAGATATATTAGGACCAATAGATGATGCAGATTTTGATTTGGCAATGCCGTAAGTAATGGTATTTAATATTTTTTAATAATAGGCTATAATTAAGAGTTTTTATCAAATTAAGAATATGAATTTCAAGTGTTAAAATCAGTTATTTTGAATAAGCATTATTGAACTCTGAGGAATAAATTTTATTCTGATAATCTGCCTCATGTTAAAGCAAAACATATATAGTTTATTACTCAGTAAACTTATTTATACTCAGTAAACTTGCTTTCATCTTATGTTTGTCATCACTGTCAGTTATAATCACTTTCATCATTAATACAAGTTGCTATTGTCATAGTTTGTTGGTTATTTTATCCCAGATATAAATGATGATTCAATTTTTTCAGTATATGTGTAGCTAAATCACTATAACAGCGATTTTAAATTATATATTTCGTCATAAAAAAACATTAAAAATCACCAGATCTGGCAACAGTGGTCAGTTATAATCACTTTCATCATTAATACAAGTTGTTATTGTCATAGCTTGTTGGTTATTTTATCCCAGATATAAATGATGATTCAATTTTTTCAGTATATGTGTAGTTGCATATTTTTCAATATATATATATATATATATATAGAAGTCACTTTGTGATTATTACAGTTATTTAAAAGAATCAATAAAATCTATAAATAGTAACATAAAAGTCTCAATGGGACAAAGTAGGCTCTATAGAAATATTTGACACTTATCTACTGTGAAATGAATAAAAAAATTTCTTAAGCTATAATTTTATCTTAATATTTTTGACAAGTTAGTTACTAGTTTGATTAATTTTCTTTATAAATTAATTTATTATAGCATAGGTTGCTACAACACAGTATGACTATCTGTCATGAAGTGAAATGAAATCAAAGGTAGCCAACACAAAAATGCATCAACATCTGGTGGGAAAAATTGGAATGAGTGGAAAGGCAAAAATCAAGCAAAATCCAGCTGATTAAAATTCTGTTATAAAGATTAAAAATGATAATATTAAATAAAAATATCTATTTATTAATGTAATGATACTGACTTAAGTTAGTATGATATTTTTTAACCTAGTGAATTATATATGTACAGTCAAAACCCCTATAAGACACCACCGTCCGTTTGGGGTAATTTTGGCGGCTAATCAGGGTTGGCTGTTTATCGAAAACACGTGTAGTATAGAAATGAAAATGAACTCCGAATTTATCAAATTTAATAAAATACAGTAAATATATATTTAGCATCCAAATTTAACATTTCTAAAAAACTGTATACTTTACATACCTATATGTACAGTACTATATAGACAACATGTCCATCTGCTATTCTGATTGTCTACTTTGAGTTCTCTATAAAACACAATGTACACAGCTTACTGTACAGTATCCTTATTTGCCGATATGCAAAAAAACATGGAAACGATCTGGTTCTTACAATCTTAAATTTTCTACAACTTAGGTATGAACCAGGTTTAAAAAGACACCATTAACTATTAATTTCATCTCTTCCACCCACTGGTTACAAATGAATCCAGAGAGCTTTTAATACTGTATATATAGTACTGATGAGCTTCGGAATGTAAAACACCATACATGCCTCTGGCAGATTAACAAAGACAAATACAATATCTAAAGGAATATTTGTTTAGATGTTTCTAACGGCAGATGACAGATGGCATCTTATCAGGATTTGCCTATTCCATTAACATAGGGAAGATCTGTTCTGCCAAATTTCTTGGTGGTTAGCAAAGGTGGCTGCTTAACAGGGGAATCTTATCGGGCTTTGACTGAAATTAAATAGAATATAATAGAATTAAATAATATATATAATAGAATTCTAATCAGCTGGATTTTCCTTGATTTTTGCCTTTCCACTCATTTCAGTTTTTCCCACCAGATGATGATGCATTTTTGTGTTTGCTACCTTTGATTTCATTTCACTTCATGACAGATAGTCATACTATGTTATAGCAACCTATGCTATAATAAATTAATTTATAAAGAAAATTAATCAAACTAGTAACTAACCTGACAAAAATATTAAGATAAAATTATAGCTTAAGAAATTTTTTTATTCATTTCACAATAAATAAGTGTCAAATATTTCTACAGAACCTACTTTGTCCCATTGAGATTTTTATGTTACTATTTATAGATTTTATTGATTCTTTTAAATAATTGTAATAATCATAAAATGAATTTTATACTTTTATTAATGCTTAAGTATTGTCATAATATTTGTACACAATATAGATGCTTTATTGAAAACTCCTGCACAAGGATTTTGTCTCCATTCTAAACCTAAAATATGAGGCTGGAAGACAGAAATCAGCACACTCAGTGATATGCAATTCAGCTGTGCTCAATATATATCATACACCCATACCTCGCTTTACGGCCTAGATACGTTCCAGAAAAATTGGCCGTAAAGCAAAAAGCTGTATAACGAATCAATTATTTTGATACAAATTCAATTCGATCTTTTCCAATTTTTTTATAAAAATAATATAGTTTTTAGTTCATAAAGCATTTTATTCTTTCTATTTCCTATAAGAATGCTTACATAAAAATAAAAGTGCAAAACAAGTAATAATAAACAGAAATTCAAAAAATAAACATATAAATTAAAAAACAAAAGATGTACAGTATATACAGTAGAAGCTGCTTATTGTAATCGCAAACATTTAATGTTATTAAAATTTACGATCCCGAATCATCCATATTAAAATGCATTATGAAAACTCCATTTATAATAATCAGATATACGTATGCAGAAAATACTAAAATATTGGTTAAATCTATTAAAATAAACAACATTATTTGTTAGATGTTCATTTATTATTTAGACAAAAAACGAGTTGAATACAAAATGAAATTTAGACAAAAAAACAAGTCGAATACGAAACGAAATTTAGACAAAAAACGAGTTAAATACGAAGATAAAACACTTTTTCTCAATTTAAAATAATCAGATTCGACTTAAGTGGAAAAATTTGATTTCTGTACGTTGTTTTAATTAATAAATATTAGATCGATGTAAGTTTTTGATTTAATAAGTTCATACAGACAAATCAAAAGGCGCCGACAAGTTTTCAAAACTTCGCGGCGCCTTTAGGTGGTTTGACCACACATCTCACCTTTTCGAATGGCGTGGCATTGCTGTTGCCAGATCTGGTGATTTTTAATGTTTTTTTATGACGAAATATATAATTTAAAATCGCTGTTATAGTGATTTAGCGACTTTGTAATTGCCGTTATTGAAAAAAATTAAAAATTATTTTTGATATAATAATTTTCTTATTATTGCTCCAGTACTTCCTGATTTTCCGTAGATTGGAATTGGCAACATTAACTATTAGTGTAAATCATTTCACTTCACTTTTTGGCTTAATTGATTATATAAAATAAAGTTCGAGTGTTCTTCGATCCATTATAGAGCTATTATTATTATTATTAGTGATTATCTTTTAATATAATTTTCATTTTTTTCATTTTATCTAACAGTACAGCATTGTTTTTGGCCATATAACAAAACATTGTGAGCCGTAAATTGAAAAAGTGCCATAATTAAAAAAGGCTGTTATAGCGAAATGCCGTATAAAGAGCGGCCGTATAGCGAGGTATGGGTGTACAGTCATATTGATATATCATCAATTATAGTCAATCATAGTTGACTATATAATTTTTATCTAAAAATTTATAGTATTCCTTGATTATTTAAAAAATAATTAATAACATATAGGAAATATAGAATATAATGGGTCCTCATTTAACATAAGATTAGATTCCTGAAAATCATGACTTTAACTGAAACTATGTTAATTGAAAATCAAAATCCCCATTGATCTAGTGTTATAGATAGAGTTATGTTCCTATATTCTGATATTACAAGAGAAAATATTTGATAATTTTTCTCATATAAACATTATTGTATTGCTTACCTTGCTGTAGTAAGGACATGCTATATCAATTCAAAATGGCTAGAGATTCTGACAGTAGCTTAGCTACTGGCAGGCCATCCATGCCAGACAGGTCTTTGTGGGGTAGGAGCTAGAGTAAAAGAGATGCCTAGGAGAAAGAAAATTCTGATCCAAACCTGACAATGGGCATCAGCAATAACTAGGCCATCCATTCCAGACAGGTCTTTGTGGGGTAGGAGCTAGAGTAAGAGAGATGCCTAGGAGAAAGAAAATTCTGATCCAAACCTGACAATGGGCATCAGCAATAACAGTACCACCCTAAAGGCAGGTTTACACCAACTGCAAGCGTTAATGCTGCAAATATTTTTGTACGGTGTAGAAATGTGTGCCACAAAACATGATGTCACCAAATGCCAAAAGAAAACGCCGATCTGTTTTTTTAAAACATTCAGCGTTCCGCTTTCTTCCCATGATGCATTTGTACTCTGTAGAAAGAATATGGAGGAAAAGAAATGTGGAATTTTAAATAAATTATTGCAACTACTGTTCCTTAACAATTAAATTGCATTTCAAAAGGATATAGGAACTAATTGCAAATATACAGTGATACCTCGGTTCATGAACACAATCCATTCCTTGAACCTGTTCATGATCCGAAAAGTTCGTAATCCAAATCAATTTTTCCCATTGCAATTAACGTAAATCCAAATAATACGTTTTGTCCTAGAAAAAATTTTAACATGTTATGGCTTTATGTGTGTAAATAATAGTCCTAGAAAAATTTTTTAACATGTCCAAATAATACGTTTTTTGTCCTAGAAAAAATTTTTAACATGTTATGGCTTGTGGTGAATTAATACAGAAAGGAAATAAATATAACAGTAATATTAGAAGAAAGATGTGTGGAAATAATACTAAAAGGATATAAATATAACAGTAATATTAGAAAAATAATACAGAAAGGAAATATTTATAACAGTAATATTAGAAGAAAGCATTAAATAAATATAACAGTAATATTAGAAGAAAGCATGTTTAACACCACCTCCACTAACACTTTTAACTTTTTTGGGAGCCATAATAAGGGATAAATTTAATGCTAACACTTTTAACTTTTTTGGGAGCTATAATAAGGGATAAATTTAATTAAATAAAGAACTAAAATATCAACACTTGTTGGAACTTTACTGTACCCATACGAGCTGACCTAAAATATCAATACTTGTTGGAACATTACTGTACCCATATGAGCTGGTTTACTGTACCCAGATGAGCTGGGCGAATTGGATTGCTGCTGGGGGCGAGGCTGTGCACAGGGTTTTGTACGCCGCGAGTCACACGCGCTCCATACACTCCGTGCGTGTGTGTTCGTGAACCGAAGCATCGTTCGTAAAGCGAAGCAAATTGGATTGCTGCTGGGGGCAAGGCTGTGCACAGGGTTTTGTACGCCGCGAGTCACACGCGCTCTATACACTCCGTGCGTGTGTGTTCGTGAACCGAAGCATCGTTTGTAAAGCGAAGCAAAATTTGTTCGCAAATGGTGTTCGTAGATCGATTTTTGTGAACCGAGGTACCACTGTACTATATTTTCTGTATTACTATTATTTACTTTTATATTAAAATTAAAATTTGTTTGAATAATAGTTTTTATTAAATTAGTATAAATATGTAATAATGATTCAATAAATAGAAATTTATCATTAATTTTATTAATCAATTAGATGTAAAAATTTTAAATCTGTTTTGTAATTAAAATTAAGATGGAAGGTACAGTGTTATTAAAAACATCATTGGTTTTTACATTATACTGATTGGTTTTAAATTTGAAAATAATATGATAAATTTTTGATTTTAATAGAAATGTAAAAATTTTAAATCTGTTTTGTAATTAAAATTAAGATGGAATGTACAGTGTTATTAAAAACATCATCGGTTTCTACATTATACTGATTGGTTTTAAATTTGAAAATAATATGATAAATTTTTGATTTTAATAGATCTGTTGTTGTTTCAAGGATTGTTTTTAATGCTTTTGGCTATAGCTTGGCCAAACAGATCATCTTCATCCAACTCTGAAAATGATAGAACAAATTATCAAGAATAGAACTATGTTTAAAAATAACAGAATTACTATGAAAATAAAAGAAAACTCAATAAAGCCTAATATATGCTTTTTTTACAAACATTTATTATCTAAGAAATAAATACAAGTCATCTTTAAGTTACAACCACTCATACTTAAAACAATGATGTCATTGATAAATTTTGATTGGTCAATGCATTTTACATAAGTACCAGTCTATGTGCAATGGACTGATGTATCAAAAACATCCTTATCATATTTGGTTCTTATAGTTTTGTGTTCATTTTGTTTATTATAGTAATGTATAATGTTCTAGTAAAAATTAATATTGGGAAATCATAAATTTTGGGTATTTCTGACTTATGACCAGTGGGCTCGAATTGAGCAACATTATAAATCAATTTGTATTTAATATGAAAGCAAAACACAGAAAATGTATATAAAAATTTTTAAATACTATAAAATTATTTAAAAATTTTATAGTATTTAAAAACATCAGACATGCATGGATAATGCAGAATCCTTCTCAATTAAAATTGTGTTTTCAGGTAGTGGTGTTCTTTCTGATTATGCATTCTTCAATTTCAGCATTCTTACAGCTTTCTGATGTGCATTCTTCAATTTCAGGGAAATTTGAACAAGTTCTGTTGAAAATTAAATGAATAAAATAAGTTATAAAAATTTCTTATATTAAAATAATTGGACATAATTTCATATTTTCTTATTAAACATATGTCATTATCCATTGTAGCATAATTATATCCTGATAAAAGATTTTAAGTTATTTGTTAGAATTCATGAAACCTCTATTAAAAAAAATTTGCAATTTGAATATGCATAAGTGATGAATATTCTAATAATATATTTCTCTTCTATATTGTATAAAGATATCTTATATTCATCACTTTTTTACAATAATAATAAATTTAATAATTTTCATCTCTTCTATATTGTATAAAGATATCTTAATACAGTACAGAATACAGTAGTGCTCTAAAACAATTGCATCACAATTTTTCATAACAGTTAGTTCTTCAACTCATTTATAATAATTTATGATGTCATCTATAGTATATATAATATATACTATATATATATGAGCCTGTTAAAGCCCAAGTGGTGTAACTCCACTTTTTGTGTTTTTTTAATTAGGGTCAGTATCGTGTTTAGCAAATGACATTCTATTAATAGCATAAATAGTGCAATTCCTAATTCATATGGCAACCATGTAAGTAGCAGCACAAGTTTACCCTGTCAGTGGAATCATCTATCTGTTAGCAGCCAAAGTGGTGTAGTTGGGAGTTACACCACTCTGCCTGCAACTGCATTGAGTTTTATATATTGCATTGCACATTTGAAATTTTGTGCTAGTTTGATTTATTTTCAGTGAGATTTACTATGAGTTCTAGTGAAGAGGATAATATTAGTAAGTCTAGCATATTGGCTGATAAGGAATCCAGCAATGAATATCTTCCATCAAATTCAGACCATAATGATTTTTATTCTTGTTTTCTTATTATATAACCTAAACATTTCAGAATTTCTTATATGTTCAGGCTTTTAACAAGATAGAGTACTGTCTGTTAGCCATTATAGTATTGAGGTATTTGAATGAGCTTATGGACCCAAAGTGTGTGTTTGCACGCTTGACTATGTTATTTCTTATTCTGTTTCGATTCTTTTGTTTATTTTATTGGAGCTATTCATAAGTTGTTTTTTTCAGGAGATGAGATTCATAATGTCCCGATGATTGGTAAAATGTTAGCAATGAGAGCAATGTCCCGATGATTGGTACAATGTTATTGCCAAGTCAAGGAAAAAAATCCCTTTCATGTCACTGTAATGTCAAACACTGACTTCTTGTTGGTGGAAAACTTGTTTCAGTCAATCACCAAACGAAAGACTGATGATAAAAACATCCAGTGTCATGGCTGAAAATGTAGTGGATTCAGTACCAAAAGAGTGAACCATTTGCAATCCTTTTTAAAGAGACTCTTTCTGAAGATATTGCATTTTTTAAGTTGAATTTCAAGCCATCATCTAAAAAAATGCTTAGGTTCTCTTGCTAACATACCTCAGAAAAATCTGTATAGAGGTTCACGAACTTTTACAGAAGAGAAGAAAAATATACAGGCGGCCCTCGACTTTCACACATAATTGGTTCCTTGAAGTGTGTGCGAATGTTGAATGTTCGAAAGTCGAGGAATGTAAAAAAATGTGCATCAAAAACTATGTTTTAAAATATTTATTTATCAATATGTATACATAATGAAGATAAAGAGACGTGTTTAAGTACTTTCGGGGGTTTTCTTTATAAATGTGTCAAGATTTAGTTGAATATCTCATTTTTTTCTTTTCTTGATAAAGATTGCTAAAACTTGGCTATAACTATAGTTCCTATGCGCCCCCGTTGTTTGAAAATTTTCAGCCAATCAGTATTACGAGCTCTATCGATGACGTCAGTAATATGGCGGAAGTTTGAAGTGAAGAAATGAAGAATGTTTTAAATTGCACTTAAAACACTTAATATATTCTTTAAATAATATTTCACTCAATAATAATTCAAATTAAATAGGGAGGATTCTACAACCTATGAAAATTTAATGCATGCACAAGAAGATGCAGCCTAGATTCTAAACCTGGCTAGTAGCTGGTGTAGAAATATACTTTAGAAATCAGTTTTCTAGACCTCGTCTGAGCCATGTCTACTAAGATGCTTCGTTTATGCAATGCAAATTTTATAAAATCATGGTTCAGACCGCAGCCGAGGTCTAGAAGGTGTTTAAACAATTGGCCCAAACTGTTTTGAGCTCTTGATCGGAACAACACAATAGTGATTACGATTCTGAGAAGTCCGCTGTGGGAAGTAATGTGTGTCCGAAAATATAGAGCGAGCTACAACACTTTGGAGTGTTCTTCATATAAGAAAATTTTTTCTTATCGACAAAAATATTTAAAAAGTTGAATTTTAAAAAATGTGCGAAAGTCAAAGGACGCCTGTATGTAAGACCATCTATCTTCCATTCCGCCTATTCATCATCATTACTTTGAGAGTCTCTTTACTTCTGACAGTGCTGAAGATATCGGGCTACTGAATGGAGATGACAATGTCGATGATGAGTGAACAAATTATGTAAATATAGTGTTGTTACTGCCTTGCTTAGTTTTTTGTCATTCAAATCCTTTACCTGTTTATATCATGTAACTTTATTTAAGCCCTTATACCAGGTCTACAACTGAACAAAAATTATCAAAGTTGTCAATAAACATTAAAACTAACCTTTTTACACAAATATATAAAGAAAAATATTTTAAAAATGTACTGCTGAATTTTCTATAGGAAGCCTAGTAAAACATTAAATATCTAAAAACAACAATAATGTGAGATACACCACTTGGGCTTTAAAGGGCTCATATATATATATTACTTTATATAATATATATACTATTAAAATCATGAAAAATATATGAAATTATGTGTTGGGAAGTAAGCTCAACTGTTACTAAAGTATGTAAATATAAAATTTCAGTGAGTTTGTTTTAACATGTCAACCTACAATATTTTAATAAAATTATCTGTTTTATTGTCCAATAGTTATTTCATTTACCGTCTGTATTTCCTGTGATCTTTTATAAACATCGAAGAATATAAATCTCATGGGTTTTTTCTGAATGCAACAACTCCACTTCTGCAAAGTTTCTCTTCAGATTTTCTCTCTCTAGTGAAATGAACTCTCTCTAGTGATTTTCTGTGTTTTGCTTTCATATTAAATACAAATTGATTGATTTATAATGTTGTCAAATAAATAGATTTAAAATGATTTCCATCTAGTAGAACAATATACATCTACAATAAAAGTTATATTAACACACAATTTAAGACAGCACGTGAAAAAGAATAGCGTTTTCGAATTTAATAAGCATACCTGTTCTTCCGCAAATATCTCCTATTGCCCGCCAGGCATTTTCCTTTAATATAGTATCTCTACACCCATTATGGGATTTATCAAATAAAAAAGGACGCTCTTTTACACACTGAATAAGAACTTCATCTATTCTTTCCTTCATTTCGTCTTCCACCATTTGTAATTCTAAATTAGCAATGCGCATGTCCAACGCCGGTGTTGGTCTGAAATTTAAACATAGTTGAAGTCTCACGGCACACATGCTTCAGGTCTTGGCATTGACTTTGTGGTACATTAACGCTAGATATGAACAGCCACACGGCGCGAAAGGGGCGGAGCTATGACGAAAGCATGCGCAAACATTAATGCTTGCGCTTGGTGTAAACCTGCCTTAAGACTGAAGCCAAAATGATCACAAAAAGACTCATTCTCTGTTACAGAAGGCAATGGGAAACCACTTCATTATTCTCCCAAGCAAATAAGTATGAACCAAGCTGATCAAAACCTGGCCCCTAGACTCTGTCAAACATTAAAATGATCAAGTGGTGTTAAGAATTTGAAAAAGTCAGAAGTCTATACCAAAAAGAGAAGTTACATAATGTTGTAAAAGAAATGAAAGACCAAAAAATTGATATCCTTGGAATTAGTGAAATAAGACTGATCAACTAAGGGAAAATTATTGACAACTCTTCCTTATGATTCTACATACACATAAATGGAGTTGGCATAATATTAAACAATAGAATTGCTATAATCAGAGGAGGATACATTACTCATTCAAATAGGATCATGATGATTAAAATAAATGCACAGTCTATTAACTTGTTGAGATTTACTATATATTTCAAAGTAAATTTAATTAATATGCAAAAAATTCACATTGTGAAATCTTGCTTAATTTTCATCAAAATCTTTTGAAATTATTACAGTTTGGTTTCATTTTCATTCTCATTTTATCACTGAAAAATTTTCAAATTTTATTTCTTTCACAAATTTCATTCTTTTGAAGAAAACATTATTTTTTTTTTTGTATGAAATCTTAGCCATCCAATGAAATGTTTATTTTTGGATAGCAGCAAACCTTCTGAATAAAATAAAGAAAAATGAATGAAGAAAATCTTATCATATTTAAAAAATTATCAATAAAAATGAAGTATGCAAATTTTCATTAATGAAGTTGTTGTATAATTAGTTGAAAAGTGACATGAATTTATTGAAATATTCCCATTTTATTAATGATGTATATTTATTGGTATGTTTTTCCTTCGTATCAATAATTTTTATTTTAATTTTTTATAAATTTTTCAAATTTATATAAAAAAAACACCATATATTAACTTTTAACGCTCCTCAAATTAAAAAAAAAATCCCCATACCCTCCATGGAAATATGAAATATGATACTCAATATTTGATAATTTGCCAT
>AYEL01076469.1:0-13396 GCA_000484575.1 Olivierus martensii
TTTTTTACTCAAGATTAGTCTCAGAGCCTTTTAAAAATGGCAGATGGTGAATTATTTCTCTGTATTTAGTCATTCTAAGTCATATTAATTTTTCAAAAAATAATTAAAATATAATAATAATAGCATTTTCAAACAAAGGGGACAGGTTGTCATGGCTCTCCCCTTAGTCAACATAATGTAACTAGCCCGATAGCCTAAGGTCTTGTGTTTGACCATAGGGAAACCTGTTTGGCAATAATTATGCACCCCTAGTTCACTATTTACTTGTTTCGACTACAGATGACCTAAAAATTACTTTATTTATTTAAATTTTTGTTAGGGAAACCTGTTTGGCAATAATTATGCACCTCTAATCCACTATTTACTTGTTTCGACTACAGATGACCTAAAAATTACTTTATTTATTTAAATTTTTGTGTTATATTGTAAATATAACTAATGTAAACAAACAGCCAGCTGATTTCATAAACTGTTGGATATTTCCTGCCAGAATCTAGGGCGTTGACTTCGGCGTTGATCGCAAGCATGGTATTGATTGCTTTGCTTTTTTGATAAATGGAAATTTATATATATTTAAATAAAACTAATTTATCAAATTTTTTCTGCGGAAAAACAGCAAAATCATATTATTTGGAAGGGGCCAAACTTTCCCAAATTATAATTTATTGGGTCGATATATCTGCAAAAAAGAGGTAGGTATTAACTATTAAGGAAATGTGGAACATGATCGAGCAAATCGGACAAGTTCGGACAATCCGTTCTTGAATTTTTGGGGTCCAAATATCACAAATGTGTTAACTGGTTCTGATTGGATTCGAATTAAAGGTTAATTAAAAATTTATTAAAATATCGACGTAAAATCAAATTTTTGAGTTATACGACAGAAATATGAAATATATGATAGAATTTGAGATTTTGACCATTTTTTCTCGATTTATGCAAAAATTATGAAGTTATTAAGTTTTAAATTTTGTCTCGGGAGACCAGTCATAGGAGCACAAGACGGAGCGTGTTTGTTTCGGGAGACCAGGCGGTCAAGCGGTAAAGGTTAAAATCATCCCCTCTCATACATAAACAATTATAATATAGTCTACTTTGCTATAATTGGCCTGCAAGTGCTTTGTTGACACACCAATACCACATGCAATACAGTAAAATTGCTTGGCTGCAGTTTCCTGCAAAACGATAGCTGCCATAAAACAACAAATGTGTCATGCCCCATTAAATAACTTGAAGGTGTTTATATTAGGATTTTCTTGTATTTTATTTAATTATTGGTAAAAATAAAACAATAAATGAACAAATAAGTAACAATATTGTTTATTTTAATAAAATTAAACAATATTTTTTCAGTTTTATGGATTTGAGTTCATCTCATGAAAATTTCACTTTTTACTTAAAATTTCAAAAATAAGTTTATCTCATCCCAAGGCTGGAATAAGATTAATATATGAGGCATATTCGAAAAGTAAGGGCTGTTTGCTTATATTTAAATATTGGCAGCTCAGAACAAAGTTGCACAAATGCAGCACCATCAATGGATTGTTTATGAGCCATTAAAGTCATTGGTTTGATTCAGTAGTCGTTTGACTGTCGGTGAAAGCAAGCAATAATGGCTTCGAAAATCATTGTTCCCGTCAGTTGCGAAGTATGTGCTGTTATTTGATTTTTGTGTGCAAAAGCATCTACAGCTGTTCAAATTCATCAGGAGTTGTGCCTAGTTTATGGGCCTACAGTAATGAGTGAAGGAAAGGTTAGACAATGGTGTCGACCTTTAAAAGTGGCCGCACAAATGTGCATGATGAAGAGTGGAGTGGCAGGCCTAGTATCCAGACCGATGAAATCATGCAACAAGCGGACCAAAAACTGCGATCTGATTGACCTTCTTGCACTTGAAAACGTGGCTTGGTGGATAACGGTTTGAAGATGATGAGAAACTCAAGATCGTCATTGTCAACTGGTTTAATTCCCAGGCGGAGTACTTTTATGCAGAGGGGTTGAAGAAGCTTAGTGCAACACTACGAAAAGTGCTTAGAAGCAAATGGTGATTATGTGGAAAAGTGAAGTAGGTTTGTAGGAAACTAAAACTGCCAATAAAAGCTTTTTCTAACGAATATATCTTTTTATGACCGAATGGCCCTTACTTTTTGAATACGCCTTGTAATAGAATAGAATCCAGAATCAATAAGATTTGATTGAAAATAATCCAAATTTTATAAACACAATTCATTCAAATTATCTATTGTAAAAATGTAATTTAAAAAAATTTGGCAATCCAAAAAATTTAGGAACCATCATTAGAGGCTCATATTTTTAACCAATAAATGTAAAAAAAATTGATCAACAATACCTGCACTGATTAAATAGGAATTTAATTTTTTTTAAATTTTTTATCATTTTTGTTCCATTTCCATGATGTGTATACATGTCAATGGACCTCAATGGGTTAAGATATATTGATGCAAGCAATCAAGATATAGAGGAATTTTACAAAGAAATTGAAAGTATCTTGATTTGCAAGAAAACCTCATGAAATAACTATTATCATGAAAAACCTTAAGGCTAAAATTGACAGAGGGAGAGATAGTTGGATCATTCAGACTTGGTACAAAAAATAAGAGAAGAGACAAACTTATTATTTACATTCATTTACGTAATACCTGCTTATACTCTAGCTAATTCTTATGCAATAAAAGCACTATATAGCAGTGGAAAATTATTCTCCAATGCTATATAGTGCTTTTATTGCATAAGAACTTATTATTTATTTCAAATATATATATTCAAATATATTGAATTCTGTAGCAAATTCAGTTTTATGATTGCAAATACATGGAGTGGAACAGCTGACAAGAAGATTATGTACTGTACATGGAAATTGCTTGTCAAACAATTTTAATCTCAATTTTAATTTTAATTTGTGCATAATTAAATTGACTACATACAAATAATAGTAGATTTAGGAATATGATAATTAGTGTAAAAATATATCTTAGAGTAGATTGTGGATCAGATCACAATTTTTTAGTCATCAGAATGAAACTGATTGAAACCAATCAAAAAGAAAAATTATAGGAAACCAATTAAACATAGAGAAATTAGAAAATGTAAACATAGTTATGGAGTATCATTCTGAAATTAACAAAGATTATTTCAGAGCAAGTGAACATAGGAAGAGAAAATACAATTGATCAATAGGAACATTGAAAGCTGCAATCAAGCAGACAGCTTATTAAAGCTTTTTCTAAGCTATGTTTCAATTATAGCTATGTTTCTAAGATATTTTTCAATTATTTATTATTTAATATAATAGAGATTTTATTTATAATTTGTTAGTGCTTCACTAGGAAGACCAGCAGGTTCTGGAATAAGTGGTGGCGGTGCATGTGGAATGGAGACAGCAGGATTAAGTGAATTTGCTAAACATGTTTTACGTCAAATATGTAGCCAAGAATGGATTCGAGAATTATGTCTTAGAGATCCTGATCTTCTGTGTAGTCAGGATCCTTCAGTAAATTCTGTTCTCACTCCACAACAGGTTGGGATTTTAAATATTAATGGTGATTAATTTTAAATCAGTCATCTATAGCTCAACATTTCACACTGTTAACTTTCTTTACAAAACTTCCATATAAAATATTCTGAATACATGACAAAAATTGGAAATTACTAAAACAATGACTCAGTTTTGATTATATAAAAAGAAAAACTAAAATATTCTCTCTGATTAGCAAATCAGAGAGAATATTTTATTAATAGTTAGATTATAGATGATTGATTTTTCATATTAATCACTGAAATTACTAATAATGTATTATTTGAAATTTAATTTTATTTCTTATAAAATTCACATATTATTGTTATAGGCAAGACAGTTATTACAAATGATTTGCCATCCAAAAGTAGAAATTAATATAGGAAATGAAGATTCTATTGATCAACGTCAAATAATTACAAATATTCTTCAGGTTGGTGAAATTTGAAATTTTATTTATTATAAGAATTTAATTCTTAATATACAAGTTCTTATCATCATCATTAAGATTTATATTTTTGAAAGTATTACATAACTAAAGTTTACATAAATTATTATAATAAGATTAAAATAATATGTTTTATATATAAATAAATATGTATATTCATTTAGATGTTCACTAGGTGGTTATAATTTTTGAATTTACTAAAAAATGAATTTTAGAACTTTAAGTCTTAAATTATTCATTTAATTTATTCTGTAAAGATTTGAATGAATTTGAAAAATTTAATTTTTCATCAAATGAATATATGAAATTTTATGAAAGTTTTTTTTTTTTTTTAAGTTTAAATAAAAATTTAAAATTGATATTTATATAACTTTGTTGAAATTTTTCATAGCAGCATATATATAGTAGTAAATTTTATAATCCAATTAATGTTAATTTGATTGTTTGTTTTTTCCTTGTATTAAAAATTCATGATTAGACAAACTTAATTGATTGACTAATTGTTTGTTTATTTTATAATTTTTCTATTTTTTTATAGAAAATATGAAGAAATATATCCTCCTGATATTGGAGAATTTGTTTATATTACGGATGATACCTATACCAAAAAACAAGTGTTGCGCATGGAACATTTAATTCTTAAAGTACTATCATTTGATTTAGCAGTACCAACTACCTCTTATTTTCTTCATTTATTTTGTTGTGTTGGAAACATTCCACAAATGACAGAACATTTAGCTCAGGTAAAATATTTATTTAATTCTGAAGTTTTATGTAGAATTTTTTATACTTAACTAAAAATAAAACTAACTTAAATTTTATTTCGAAATTAATTGGTTTTATATTTTGTCTAAATTTTTAGTATCTTTGTGAACTTTCTCTTCTGGAAGCTGATCCTTACTTACAATATTTACCAAGTGAGATAGCTGCTTCAGCACTATCACTTGCCAATCACACATTAGGAAGAAAACCATGGGTAAGTTTCACAATATAATTTTTCCATTATTTGAAAAGAAATTTACATAACTTATATCATCATAATTTAAATTATCTTAATGATATATCTTAATGATTTTCCTTGTATTTTTAGTGTGAAGAATTACAGAAATATACTGGACTTCAACTCAATGATTTTTATGATTGTATTAAGTCATTACATAAAAGCTTTGCTAATGCTTCATCTTATCCACAACAAGCTGTAATGGAAAAATATAAGGCATCAAAGTAAGTAGATTTTAAAATTTTAAAAAATATATTTACTGATAATTTCATAATTTTAAATAAACAAATTATATTCAACAAAAATCATCATTAATGCATAAATTTTTAAATTTTAATTGATTTCTTTTTTAATTTTTATAAAAAGAAATCTTATTTACTTTGTTCATCTGTGTTTGTTTTTGCAATGTTTTGTTTAAAATCTGAATCTATCACAATCAGACAATTGTTCCTTATTAGGCATATATATTAATTTTGTATTTCTGTATAAACTGATACAAAATAACTGCCATTCAAAGTAAAGCTGTAGTGTTTTGAAACATTAAAAGATCAACACAGTATCTTCTTGAAAATTTTTTTTGCTGCATATAAATGATTATTCATTTAAGAAAAGTTTTAACCATATTTTACAAAATAGTCCTGTATAATCACTTACTATAATTTTGAAAATGATTAGATCTCAAAAATGAAATATTGCAAACTTTTCAAATTTTGAAGGATTCCTTATTGCTTAAACTATATCTATTCCTTTTTAAGTCATATAATTATATAATTCTATTACAACAGTAATTCAAAATTAAAAAAAAAAAACTAGTCTTTGAAACTATGTTGCAGGCGTTTTCTAAAATTCTTCAAAATTATAAAATTATCACTTGTAAAAGTTTTGTATACATCTTTTTTTATAAAAATCAGAGAATGAAATCTTAGAATTTATATTCTCTAACAGTTTTTATTCCATGAAATTTATATTAAAAATACTAGATTACAATTATCTATAACAGGGTTCGGCAACATTTTTGTTACTAATGGTACAATAAAAATTTTAAAAACCATTGTGCGTGTGCGTGCGCATAGTTTAATTTTTGAAAGAAAAAATCCAATTACTAATTTAATTTTCTAATTACAATTGTTGCAATAAATAAACAAAATAATTATGTCTTGAATTATGTATATTTATACAAAATAAAAATTATACATGCATGTAATAACTAAAAAATTAAAAGCACGTACATAAAATTACACAAAATCAAATTAAATAAAATAATGCATATAATAATTACTTGTAAAGTTTAATGCAAAATTTATTTGTACACATGCATAAATTTCACATATGTGCACACATATATAAACAATACATGAAATTATGAAATGAGAACACATTTCAGATACGTTCTAGTGTGGGCACATCTGAAATGCATTGCGGACACTGTGTTACTGACCCCTAATCTATAATATATTAATGCAAAGATATTTGAATTTAAGAAAATTACTTCAGAAAATTTAAAAATTAAATTTATTAATTATATTGTCAACACTAGAAATTTTTCATCACATTTAAAGATTGCTCAGTCTAACAGTTCAGAAGTCTAATATTAGGCACTGGTTAGCAGTAAAAAGATTTATTAATTGAAATGTTTTTGGTTAAAAATTATCTTTCTAAAATGCAAAATGCTAAGATAGAGATACACATTCTATTCAAACATTGCAACTTTCAAAATATTCTCTTTCTGGAACACTTCCAAAAAGAAATTCAAAATTATTTCCCATATAAAATTTAATGTCTATTTAATTTTACATTACATATAACTTTTTCTATGCATTTCTTTCTGTTCCTACTTTAAAAGAATATTCATCCATAGTATAAGGGCACAGAATAGGAAGCGATTCTCCATTGTAGTTAGAGATATAGATACACTTACAGATTTATGAATTCTATTTATGAAAACATGTTAAAGAAAGTAAATAAGTAAAGGCAGTTGAATTATGATATCAAACATAGAACAAAATCAAGAAGGGAGGCAGTATATTGCAGTACTATATTTGTTGGATGAGGTGAGAACGATGAGGACAGCAGCTAAAAATGTAGACATAATTTTAACCTTTAAAAGGAATCCTAAAATTTTGATTTTCTAAGAAATGACAAAGGTCAAAGAACAAATGTATACACAATCTAATATATAATTTATGCAGAGAGAGGAATGAAGAATATATAATTCCTAAAAGAAATTTAAAGGGTTGGCTGAATAAACCCAAAATGAAATAAAAGTAGGGCAAATGTAGTAGCAAAAAGATTCTATGAAAATCATATGGAAATAAAATGGGAAATAGGCTAAAGCAGTGGTTCTCAACCTTTTTTCTGTTGAGGAACACATTTTAATATTTTAATTCTCAACCTTTTTTCTGTTGAGGAACACATTTTAATATTTTAAAATTTGGCAGCCGCCTAAATATTTTAAATAATAATTTAGATTTAACAACAAATTTTTATTATCTAAATATTTTAAATAATAATTTAGATTTAACAATAAATTTTTATTAACTAAATCTAAATTATTATTTAATATATTTAACAACAAATTTTTTTAACGTATTTTAAATACTAATTTAGATTTAACAACAAAATTTTATTAATAGATAATAATTATATTTATTCTTATTTATTACATTCAGATTACATACATACTTGTACACGGGATCATTAAATGGCAGCTCTAATTAAGTTATAGCGCCACTTGCGGATTTTGTCTTTTTACAGAAACTATAATTTTTATTCCTTAATTTTTAAATTTTGAATAACGATAAAAAATTTTGGCTGTAGTAGAAATTCAAGCGTTAGATTTTTCTAACAATATCCTATTTATAAGAATCAGTGCAGTAGTTCGATTACAAAAGGGATATCCAGCCAACCACGTTTCACTATTAATATATATGATTGATGCAATTACATAAATACATTTCGTTCTTAATTTTTCGCGGCACACCTTCAAAGGTTTGGCGGCACACTAGTGTGCCGCGGCACAGTGGTTGAGAACTACTGGGCTAAAGTAATCAAACTGTGTGACAACTAAAAAAAAAGATATATTAAAGAAGTCTGTGACAGCACAATACAATAAATACAAGAATGTAATAAATGACTAATCTGAAAATATATCTGCAGCATGGATATATAAAAAAAAGAAGATTGTAACAATTTTAAGAGTTTTTTAAGAAAGAAGTTAATATTTTAAATATACAAATTTTAAAAATATAGACATTATATCTAGTATAAAGATATATATTAAATAAATTTTACATTTTATTGTATGGGAAATAATAACTTTTGAATTTGAAAATGTTCTGGAATTATTTCAGAAAAAAAAATTTTTTTGAAAATTACAAATTTACATTCCATTCAAACATTGTGTGTTTTTACATTTTGTTTCTAAAATTTAAAGTGCTGAGGATGGTTAATTTGTAATCAAAAATGTTTCAGTTAATAAATTTGTCTTTTACTGTTGACCAGTACTTAATGTGTGGACTTTTGAGCTATATAGTGCAAATACAGGGATTGAGAACCCTTGTATTTGCATTATAATAGTGCAAAAGCTAATATATTTATGACAAAAGTTTGTACTTATGGCCAATCATTGGTTTTTGCAATAATGGCAATTAATCAACCCATCTAGTCAACTGGTCATGTTTATATGAAAGTATGCTGTATATCCAGACTGGAATAATTGTATAATTCAAATCCCATAACACACACTCTTTTGGAGGGGGGAAAAGAAGTTCCTTATCCAGCTTATTCAACCATATCTGACCTGTAAATTATTAAGTGTAGAGCTATGGTGAATTAGAATGCCCTGCTGCTTAATATCTAATAAGAAAATAATTGCATTTAATTCAATAAGAAAAAAAGTGACCATGCTGCACTTCAATGTTTGTTTAAATGTATTCATTTTCAATTCAAGAAGGTTATTTTCATTGTCTACAATGAAATAATATATAATAAAGTAATTCATTTATTCAGATCTGATCCCAGCCCTACAGAACCTAAGATTAATTGATTGATTGATTTGATTTTCAGATTTTATTTCTCAGAAAATTTTGTTTTTTTTTTTCTTGGACATTGTTCTCTTTATTATAATATGCTGTCCAGGATATGGTAAATTTGTTATTCAGCTTGGAATGGAGCCAATGATTGGGATGTAGTGTTAAAAAATAAGAAATTATTTTTTACTAGAAATTTGAGCATATGAATGTAATTTATACATTAAATTTTTCTTTTTATCTAATGCAAATCTGTTGGCAAGCACAAAATGAATATTTTCCTCATTTTAAAAAATAAATAGTATTTATTCAACATTGTGCTGTATTATTTTTTAAAATATGTTGAATATTATGAGTTTTGATAGTTGAGAAACCTAATCTCCATTTTATAGTGTTGCACTATGAGGAAATTTTGTTCTGACTTATGACTGTTTTAATTATGATTGAAATATTTGAACACATCCGTTTTTATAAGTCAGGAATCCTCTATCTTTTAAAAGCAATATGATACTAATGCAAAATTCAATTGCTATAGTTCAGTTCCAAATTTTAGCAAAAAATTTAAACAAAAGAAATAAGAAATTACTGATGATTTTGAACTGCATAGTTTTTCTTTCCCCATATACTGAAATATTCCTTCATAATTAGTAATCAGTATTAAGAGTTTGATTTATTTATTTATTAGCACATGATTTTACTTTTTACTTGTGTTATTGCCAGTTTGCCAAAAAGATTTCCTAAATTAGCAATATTTTTATTATTTAGGGTTTATAGTATGTACCAGCAATAAAGTAAAATTTATACCAGGAGTGGGCAACCTTTTTTTGTATGGGGCTGTATAGAAAAATTTATGGTGGGCCATGGGCCAAAACAAAAACAATTGATGATGATAGTATTTATTTAATAAAGAGAAGGTACAGATATGTAAGTATACATAGCATTGGTATTACATATAATAAAATAATAGTGTTACAACTCTAACTAATGAGAAACTTGGGATTGCCTTTCTTTTGCAAGAAGTTCAATATTTGGTGAAAGTGATGTTGCTATGCGTAAGGAGCTTTCCAAATTAGTATCAATAATACTTGATCTGTTTTTTTGATTTCGTGAAATTCATTTTTGGAAAAATTGCTCACAGCAATAAGTACTGCCAAAGAGGGACATCATTTTACATATAAAATTAATGCTTTATCAGTAATATCAGTGCTTTCGTTCAATGCTATGGAAAATGCTACACATTTTTCCACGGCTTCGCCAAGCACTACTATTGTTTTTTGCCAGTGCACCTATTCGTCTTGTGACTGTTCTTCTGGATAAACTAACTTCTGCAAACTTTTTTCTTTTTTCTGGACACAAGATATTTGCCACTTCTATTAAGCACTTTTTCACAAACTCGCCTTTTGAGAACGACTTCAAATGTTCTGCCAGTTTCTTACTAACAACATAACTCGCCCAAACGATATCCTCAACTTTGTCACTGCGTTTTAGTAAAACAGTTTGTTGAGTGGCTAGTTTCTTTTTTTAACTTTTTGATTCTATTGCTTCTTAGTTACCCTGTTTAAACTTCCATATTTTTGAAAATGTTTGGTGGTATAATGTCTTTTTAAATTGTACTCTTTTTAAACTACGATGGCTTCATTACATATCAGACAAATTGGCTTGTCCTTATAAATAACAAACAAATATTCTTGGGTCCACTTCTCCTGGAAGGTATGACATAATGATTTAGCACAGAGGTTTTCTTGATGAATGATAGTGAAATACGAACAGATTATTAATGTCAATATTTCTCTTTGATAATTCTGATTTTATTTTACCCACCACTCCCACATTTTTCCCTATCATTGCGGGAGTTCCATCTGTAGTGACACCGCTTAACTTTGCCAAATCCAGTCTAAAAGCATTAAAAACATTAACAATTTCTTCAAAAATATCTTCCCCCTTTGTAGTGTCTTTCACGGCTCGAAGTGCGAGCAAATCTTCTGTTGTTTTCAAATTTTGGTCAACTGCACAAATAAAAATTGCTAGTTGTGCTTTATCAGTAATATCAGTGCTTTCGTTCAATGCTATGGAAAATGCTACACATTTTTCCACGGCTTCGCCAAGCACTACTATTGTTTTTTGCCAGTGCACCTATTCGTCTTGTGACTGTTCTTCTGGATAAACTAACTTCTGCAAACTTTTTTCTTTTTTCTGGACAAAAGATATTTGCCACTTCTATTAAGCACTTTTTCACAAACTCGCCTTTTGAGAACGACTTCAAATGTTCTGCCAGTTTCTTACTAACAACATAACTCGCCCAAACGATATCCTCAACTTTGTCACTGCGTTTTAGTAAAACAGTTTGTTGAGTGGCTAGTTTCTTTTTTTAACTTTTTGATTCTATTGCTTCTTAGTTACCCTGTTTAAACTTCCATATTTTTGAAAATGTTTGGTGGTATAATGTCTTTTTAAATTGTACTCTTTTTAAACTACGATGGCTTCATTACATATCAGACAAATTGGCTTGTCCTTATAAATAACAAACAAATATTCTTGGGTCCACTTCTCCTGGAAGGTATGACATTCCTGTTCAACCTTTCTGTATTTACTACCTGAAGGTCCGGACATATTTTAGGACCAGAAATTTTTTCAAATTTTTCAAAACAATCAAAACTTACTAATCAAACTTCTGTACTTCCCAACCAATCTTAATGCAAATTGGTGGGAATCACAGCTGCTTCTCCTCATATAGCAGGTGGCCTAAGAATCTCGAATATTCCAGAATTTCCTGGTACTATCGGAGTGATGCAGTGGGCCGTATTAATATGCAACAGAGAAATTTAGTGATGGGCTGGACAAATCTTGCTCGAAGGCTGCAGGTGGCCTGCGGGCCAGGGGTTTGCCCACTCCTAATTTATACAATAAAACTTGATTTTGTTATAAGTAGATCAAATAGGTAAGGCTGCAGGTGGCCTGCGAGCCAGGGGTTGCCCACTCCTAATTTATACAATAAAACTTGATTTTGTTATAAGTAGATCAAATAGGTTGCACAGATTCATAATGCATACTGAAATATAATTTTTGAATTGATGAATATCTGCAACTGGTGCACTGTGTGTGTGATGGCATTTATTTTATTTTCCTAAATCAAGAAAAATTTATAGTTTTTATTTTAATTTCCATTTCTATCTTTGGGATAAGTTAAGCAAGAAATGCAGGTAAATATTTCATTCTTAATGTAATAGGCAAAATTTAATTTGTTTGTATCTTAGTGCATAAAACATTTTACAAAAATAATTTTCAATATAATAAATACACTTGATTTGCACAGCACTCAATTCACACGGTTTTGCTTTTACACGGTTTTTAAATGAAAACAAAAAAATTTTTTTTGGGTTTTATTTTGATTGTTTTGCATTATCAGTTATAAATTAAAAGAGCATCATGTTGTCATGCTTTGGGGGTTTACTATTTCATAAAGATTGATAAAAAGCGAATACAGCTATATTTTGTATAGTCCAATTTATTTACATACAACACAAAATAATCTTGTTTCACTATAAGTAAATTCAATAAAAAAGTCCGATAATTATCTCATACAACACTAATCTATCTTTAATTCAGAATAACTCAGTTCTTCTTAATCCACCTTTGCTTTCACAATTTATCGCTCAGTATTAACTTTTACTGTCCAAGTCTCGCAGTTCATCTAAACTCAACTCAGGCTTGCAGCTCATTTATTTGTACGGAATATTGTTAATTTTTTCTTGTACCATATTCGGTGTTAATTACTGTCTGTTTTCAAATTTTCAAAAATAAATTGAAAAAGTATAAGCATTAAATTGTGTTTAAAAATTAATGAACCAATATTTGGTGTTAATTACTGTCTGTTTTCAAATTTTCAAAAATAAATCGAAAAAGTATAAGCATTAAATTGTGTTTAAAAATTAATGAACCAATCCCCCTTTTTTCCTTTAATCCTTATCTCATTTTACACGGTTATAAAGAACATATCCTCAACTTTTCTTTATCTTCTTTAAATTGATTTACACGGTTTACAGTTTTAACTGAACATATCTTTCTATTTTGTATTAATTCTGGGTCTCGTTTTACACAGTTTTGGTTTGCACGATTTTTCCAGGAATATATCTACCGTGTAAATCGAGGGCTGAGTGTATTTAAATTAATTTTTAATTTGAATATTTATAATATGAATAATTTAATTTATTTTTATTATTATTAAATTTAAAATATTACTTTTGTCCATTGGATGATTTTTCTCAATTTTAATACAGTTGGACCTCCATATATCGAACTTCTATATGTCGAAATTTTCCGTATATCAAAGTTTTTTGTTAGTCCTGTGAAATTTCCATTGAAATTTGTTTCTATATATTGAAATT
>AYEL01076470.1:0-23679 GCA_000484575.1 Olivierus martensii
AGCAAGGAATGAATAACTGTTGTCCTTTGTGCCAATATGTCTGGAAAAGAAAAACTTAAAATTTTGCTTATAGGTAAAAGCAAGCAGCCAAGATGTTTTAAAGGAGTGAAGTCATTAAAAGTTGACTATGAATACAATAAGAAATCATGGATGACAAGTGAGATTTTTGAGAAGTGGTTAATTAATTTTGATGAAAAAATGACAAGACTGAAGAGAAAAGTTGTTCTTTTCATAGACAACTGTCCTGCACATCCTTCTTCTATAACAAAAAATTTAACAAATGTGAACTTGGTATTTTTTCCTCCAAACAAACGTCAAAATTACAACTAATGGATCAAAGTGTAATAAAAAATCTTAAAATGCATTATCGAAAACAGATTCTCAAGAAATTCCAAACAAACGTCAAAATTACAACTAATGGATCAAAGCGTAATAAAAAATCTTAAAATGCATTATCGAAAACAGATCCTCAAGAAACTAATTTTTGTACTTGAAAACGATCAACCCATTGACAATGCAATTAATCTCAGTGTATGTATATCAGAATTAGCAAGTATGGCAAAATGACGTAGTGAAATAACAATACAGAATTACTTCATAAAAACCGGCTTCTCTGAAAAGTCTGTTGTGGAAGAAATTAATGTACTGTCACACATTGAGGATGTTGGAACCAGTTACAGTCAACAGGCACAATAGGAATGTTGGAACCAGTTACAGTCAACAGGCACAATAAATGACAAAATAGTCAACAGGCACAATAAATGACAAAATCTCACTTAATGAATATTTAAACGTGGATGAAGGACGTTACATACAGAATATCCAAAAGATAATGACATTTTAAGTTCAATAAAAGATAGTGAAAATCAAGATATAAAGACAATGAGGCAGATGAAATAGAAGTTTCCTAAACCTTCCAAAAAAAGAAATAATGGGCTGCATTTGAAACAATTCGCCAAGGGTTTCGATTTGCAGAAAATGTGCCCAACATTTGAAACGATTCTGTCAAGGGTTTTGATTTGCAAAAAATGTGCCTGACAATATTTTTGAGTCGCTCAATAAATGTGAACATTATTATGAGGAATCTGCATTGAAATACTTCAGCAGGATATTTGAAATTACTTTACATCTGATAATTAAATACAATATTCTAAATTATTCTAATTTATTTTGATTCATAAATCCATGTTTTGTCCATCTTAGATAAATGAAAAATATTACATGCAGTAGACTTTTAATACATTAATATACTGTATATATATTTTTAAACATTAGAAAAATTTATTTGCATATTTTTTCCCAAAACTTTTTTCAAATCATTTATTGGGTTTTACAAACCGTGAGCCATTATCACTGCCGTCAGGGGGCCGCGAAAAAGGCGATACGGACAAAATATCACTTAACTACTATACTATATTAGAGAAAATTTCAGGTTTCTATATAACAGTTTCTATATATTGAAATTTTTCTAAGACACCTCAATTTCGATATATGGAGGTCCGACTGTGTTAGAGAAAATTTCAGGTTTCTATATATTGAAATTTTTCTAAGACACCTCAATTTCGATATATGGAGGTCCGACTGTATATATAAGGTACACATTTAACATTTAAGCCCCTGCCTTTGTATCAAAATATTTTGACTAATATTCATGCTAAATGATAGTTTGCATTGGAAAATACTATTCTAAAATTTTCTTGAAAATATTTTTGTAATGCAAATTCAGATTGTTAATTTTTTATTTTATGAAGTATTTAATTATGAATAATTTTTAAAATTTTGTTTTTCAGATTTAATTCTGTATCATTGTTAATGCCACCTACAACTCTACCATGATGATTAATATTTTTTGTATTTTAAATTTGTACAAATTAATAGTGTGTGGATGCCAAATTAGTGTGGAATACAAGAATATATTGAAGCCGAGAATGAATGAAAAAAATGAATGCAAAAAACTTGCTCATTTGAAATAGTATTCTCATTTTCATCTGGATGATTTAGTTGCTCACATAATCATATATCGTGAATGTATTTTTTAAATGTAGGTAATATATGTGATAGTCTATTCCTTAATGCATGCTTATATGTGATGGTTTTTATAGTTGATGACATTATCTATCGTGTTCTCCTAAAAAGAAATTTACAATCCTTTTTATTTTTAAATGTTTAATCAAACTACTTATTTAATTTTAAATTCTTCGACTGTTTACTTTAAATTTTTATATGTAATTGATGAGACGTAATTCAATGTTTATGGTGCTGTCCAAATTTCTAAGGAAATTTATCAAAATTTATATGCATCTGCTGAATTGATCTGTTTTTCTTTTTTTTTTTTAAACAGTTAATATTTAAATTCAGTGGCAAATTTTTGAATTTTCTTTTTCTATAATGTATTTTATAAAAAAAAACAAAAAAATTATACATCAATGTACAAAATATTTAATTGTAAATTTTTAGTAAAAGATTTTGTATTTGAGTTTAATTTGTACTGATCATTCAGTTTATAAATTTAAGCAAAATATTTTAAATATTAGTTAATGTTAATGTTATCAATAGATTAAATGTTAGCACATGTCCCCTTTTTTTTTTTTTTTAAATAAATTTATTAAATAATATATTCTAAATTAAATAATATAAAAATTTAACTAAATAAATTTATAAAAATAATATAAATCAATTTTTTTTTTATTATAATACAGATTCAAGAACAAAATTTTAACATAGTTGAATTATTATCAAGAAAAAGCATATTTAAAGTATCTTAAATTTGCATACTTTGAATACAATATCCAAAACATATTGATTTAAATCTTTAAGTGTTAAAATTGAAATAATAAGGAGAAACTGTTGATCTTATTTAAAAATTACAAAATTTGAAAAAATAACCATCACTACAATATTATATCATACATTAGGATATTGTAGTAACGGATGGACTTTAAAAACCAAAAAACATTGTCTCCTCTATAAATTTGGTTTTTAGATAAGTTTTAAATGTCATTTCTTATTGTTTAATAATCAATCAGAAATTTTATTTTAGTCATAATCTCTTTGTTTATATAGTAATTACTGCCTACAGAATTATACCACAAGGCTTAAAAATACATTGTTGTATATTATTGTATTTGTCAAATGTGTAAAATAGTCTTCATTCAATAATTTATAATAAACATTAAATTATAAAAAAGTATTATCCAGATTTTTTCTTATGCTAGATAAGAGTTTGAAATATAAAAAACAATTTAAAAAAATTTTTTTATAATTTTGAGCTAATTTTTGCATTTTGTTAAAAAAAAATTTCAGCAAATAAAACTTTAAAGTTTATTGGGATTCATTTTATTGATTTCAATAAATTTTTATTAACCATTTAAAATCATATTAACTCATCTGTCATTGGGGGAAAGTTTAATCAACAGTAACATCAATCAATGATAATATATCATTTAATTATTAACCATTAGCTCTAAGCACAAGAGTCAGATATACTCAGAACATTAACAATAATTGAAGGATTAACGACTTTTTTCTTTTGTCCAAATATATCAATTCCAATTTTTGAAATATTTGAAAAAAAAATGTTTTTCATGATCAAATTGTGAACATGACAAATATGTTACTTAGTTAAAGAATTAACGACTTTTTTCTTTTGTCCAAATATATCTTAATTCCAATTTTTGAAATATTTGAAAAAAAAAATGTTTTTCATGATCAAATTGTGAACATGACAAATATGTTACTTAGTTAAAAATTATTAGAAAAATTAACTATAATGATTAATTTTTCAAAAATAAGATAAATGATTACACTATGAATAAAATTTGTATAATTATATTTTATACATTAAAAATGAGATTAACAACAAATTATTAGATATAACTCCCTTTTAAAATAAAAGTAAACTTTTTAAAAATTTTATTATTCAGTTTTCTCTCTCAATTCTTTTCTCATCCTCTTTCCAGAAAAAATATAGCAAAAATTATTCATTTAGTATAACTTTTGAATAAAGATAATGGTCTTAAGTATTAAATTCTCTCTGATAATTCAAACAATTTTAATATCGGTTTTGATTGAAAATTTAATATGTTTAAAATAACATTATTGCTCTAATGATCTCTGTAGAAATTATCATTTATCAATATTTAATGAGTCAAAATTAGAATAGTATTTGGTGACTTTAAGATAAAATTTCAATAATAACTATTTGCAAAAAATCAATTGCAAAACAATTATAAAAATTAAAAATCAAATTCAGTTATTAAGATAAAATTTCAATAACTATTTGCAAAAAATCAATTGCAAAACAATTATAAAAATTAAAAATCAAATTCAGTTTACTATTAAAGACAAAACACTAGATGCTTTTAGCATTGAACAGCTAAGACATGAAAAGAATTGAATGGAGAGCAGAATATGATAGTTCAATTGCATTTACCTACAATATCATATTTATTGAATTTTTTTCCCAACAGAAAATATCAAAATAAGTTTCTATCATTTTCAGATCTGTACGAAAAGTTTAAACAATAATCAAAATCATCAATGGAAACTGCTGCAACTGACAGAAGTTGATGTAAACTATTGTGTAGATTACATGGAGTACAAATTTGACATTCAAAATTATCTGCAAGATAATCAGAACTATTAAAAAAACATGCAAACAAAAATATCTGGGATCACTGCATTTCTATTTTTAATATTAACTGATTTCATATAATAGTGGCTGCCCTGTTTATTAGCAAAAAATTCATGTTTGTCGAGTTGAGTGAATCTCTCTCTAAATTTTAAATGTTTATGATCAGTCATAAGACTGCCACGTTATGACAAATTTTAGAAAGGATTCTTGCAAACAGTCCAACTTGATGTCAAGGTATGTGGACCTACTAAAAGTTTAGAAATAATTGTATTATCCATCATTAGTGCCATAGATCAGTGGTCTCCAAAGTGGGGTACGCGAGACGATACCTTAGGAGTACAGTGAAAACAATTTTTACAAGCTGCTAGATCACTGGGTATTAAAACTAAATATCGAAATAAATTAAACTTGGAATCAGACCTTTGTATTGCAATGTCAAATAACATCAAACCAGCATTTTCAGAAATTATTAAACAAATTTAAGCCCATTGTTCTCATTAAATTGCAATAATAAAAATAAATATGTATCTATGTTTATAATAAAAATAATGTGCAATTATAGCATTTTTGGATATTACATAAGTCCTTATTTCCTCTTTAAAACACTAATTGCAATAGATTTCTGCAACATTTATTTTTTTCTGTCTTAGGGATATGCAGTCAAAAAATTTTGGAGACCACTGCCATAGACTCCAAAGTTTCAATTTTAATTACAAAAAACGCAATTGTGTGTTATATTGCATCATGTTATGTCTGGTGACAATTTAATAGTTCATGTATAGTCTAAAGTAGCAGTTCCCAAACTATTTTAATTGTGCCCCCTTTTTATCAGTAAAGAATAATAGCACACATACTGTACAACAGACATCTGACAAGCAAAAATACATGTACCCTGAAAATTTATGCACCCTGGGAATGTGTATACTATACTTTTTAGGACTAGTCTATTGATAGATATAAAGCAATTACTTCAAGTATTTAGATCAAAAATATAGTTTGGTATGCATAATCATATCGATTTTGATCATGTGTAGCCAATATTGCTTACAAGATCCTTATAGTATGTATTACTGCTGTAATGTTACACCACTCTGAAAATTGCAAAAATTGAATTGCAATGGTTAATCTTCAAATAAGTCATCATAATAAAATTTATACTTGCAGTCAGAACATAGGAAAAATTTTTTATAATAGTCTTCCATATTTAACCTCTTATCTAAAATATTAATGATTTAAATAAAGACTTATGCAGAAATTATATAAATGCATGCAAATTTCTAGATGAAAATTTAACTATTTTTAGTGCACTTTCATATACTTTGTAAAAAAAAAAAAAAAAAAAAACTGCATCCAAATCTTTGTAATAGAGGAGGAGTTACCATGCTGGAGGAGAATATTTTTTCATGTTTTTTTTTGTTGACATAGTACTGCATATACAGTCAATTCTCGTTATTCCGTATTCGCGTATTCGACTATTCACGAAAATTTATTCGTAATCAGAAAATCGTTATTCATAGAGCTTTTGTGCCTATTCGTGGATTCCCGCTGAGCGGTGAAAATACTGTTACCAATGTTCTTTCTTTCTGGAGAGAGAAGGAAAAAGGAAGTTGTTACCAAATGTAGTCTCTGAATTGGTTTGCCAGAAAATTTCTCATTACCTATTCTTGCTCACTCCACAGACTGCAGGTAGGCCAAAAGCCTGTTCGTATCGTCTGCAGACCCCATTGAAGAATGTGACCCTATGCTTGAATGCAGCCTCAAATTTAGGCACCTAACTTCCTGTGCTTTGCTCCTTTATGCCGAAATTTTAGAAGACCTGAGGCAAAAAGCGACGCAGACAAGGCTGATGCAGTTTTGCAATGCAGTTCAGAAAGACAATGTGTCAGCTATCACATCAAACATCTTGCAACATCAAAAACTACCCATCAAAAATAAGATTTTATTTACTACATTAGTTAAATGTTTTTAACCCGACGGGACGCGCGTTGTACTTCCGTCTTCAAGGACTCGCGTATGGGTATCTTTCTGAACTGCATTGCAATGTGTCAGCTATCACATCAAACATCTTGCAACATCAAAAACTACCCATCAAAAATAAGATTTTATTTACTACATTAGTTAAATGTTTTTAACCCGACGGGACGCGCGTTGTACTTCCGTCTTCAAGGACTCGCGTATGGGTAATTTTTACCTAATATTGAAATAATTCACAATGATATAAAAATGAACAAAATTTAATAGAAATGACGATCTTATACATTTTTAACTATTTAATTATAAAAATTGCAATTTTTTACCTTCTATTTTACTTAAAACAAGAATTACATCTGAGATCCATTTGTTGCCCATAAACTTTTGTATTGAGTCTAGCAGATTTTAGCATTCCTGCATGAAAAAGCAATCCAATAAGAGCTTTTACTTCTGTGTTGTTTGTATAATTAGCATCTCGTTCTCGGCCAAATTTTTCTCGAATTGAATCAATATAAATATTAGTGTAGTTTGTAATCAAGTCTAAAATCTCAGAGTAAGTATTTATCATCAAATCAAAGCAATCAACTGGCTTACGAACACTATGACCACTATCTTTCGGACCTGGTAAATGTGTTATAATATTACACAAGCTAATACGGACATTTTGATTTGGTATTTCTGTATACCATTCCATACCATTTTTTCCGATATAATATTCTCTGTCATCAATTTCATCTAAGGAGTTTTCATCGGAAAGTGTTTCAGCTTCTTGCTCACTAGCTGAGTCATGATCGCTATTATTTACCTCGTCAACTTCTGATTTATCACTTTCATTTGGTTCCTCATCTTCATCAGTAGATTCCGCAAGTATATCTTGAATATACTTTTCAAATTTGCGAAGAATTATTAGGTATAATAACTAAATGCAAAATATAAATATATTTAATTTATTTTATAAATAAGTTTTAAAATAAATATGATTGATTGTGAATGTAAATAGTCGTAAAAAATAAATATTTACCAAATATTTGGAAAAAAGTTTCGTTTCCTATGAATGTGCGTATGGGTAAAAAATACCCGTTATGCGATTTGGAAGACGATTCTAAGGAGAATACTCACCTAAACCAAAAATGTTTGACCGTTACAAAAATGGGACAGTACATTTTAAAGGTAATGAGGAGGTGGGAGGAATACATTGTAAATATTCCGAGAAAAGCAACATTTTACATAAGCTGGGTGATTTTTACCATAGCGCGCATCCCAGCGGGTTAAAAATTAAAATAAGTATTACTGTAATTATAATTAGTATATGCAATGTATATATTATAAGTAATGTAATACAAATTAAAAAGGTGTCTGTAAACAGAAAAATACACACAAACCAAGTATGAAAATGCTGGGAAGAAAGGTTCCCAGGAACCTAACTCTATATTTCCCATATGCATAACTGTTCGCTATTCGCTAATTCAGTATTCGTGAAAAATTTATGAAGCATAACTACTGCGAATAGCGAGAATCGACCTGTGTATATATATATAAAAACCCTCATGAATTTGAGAAAGATGGTAAACATTCCTAAAGCACAATCTTGCATTAAAAAAATCTCCAGTTTGAAGTTAAAAAGAATTATTTCTTGATCATATGTAGTGTACTGTTTCACTCCTTGATAAATATTTATTAAATAGTTTGATTAGTAAAAGTGAACAAGAATTTAATTAAGAAAAAGCTGCAATAACTTGACTATATAACTTATAGACTTATATAACCATGAATATGGCACAAATGCAATAGAAAATTTATTTAATTCAATCTTAAAACATTTTTAACATATTGCAAAAAAAAATTTTTTTTAATACTCCCATTAATTTGCTTAAGAATTTAAACTTTTCCAGTATTGGTGGCATTTCATCTGGTTTATTCCAAATGCACCAACATATACCACAACAATTTTATTTTAATACAATATATAAAATAAACTGGGAAAATATTTCAAAATCGCTAATTCCAACAAATACCAATTAATAATAAATTATAACTAAACCTAATGGTTCTAACAACTCTGCAAATTCAGAGTTTGGCCTGAGCTCGGGTCTTTCACTATGTTCTAAATATGATTAAATTCAAAACAATTATCAAAACCTAACGTCTAACTGACGAAAACAAAACAACTGGAACTTACAACTAGAAGTACCATTTAAGTATTAGAACTAGAACGAACAACGATGTTAGAAACTTAAAATTAACTAATAAATTGAAGAAATTCTCAAAACAAGTTTAATAAATTTATATTTATTATTATTTGACTCAAAATACTTACAAAAGTGTTAAAGCTTTATTAAAACAAGAATAAAGCCATAATCAACAAAACTTATTTAATCCAATTCAAATATCCCAAAACTTCAATTATTCACAAGAAACAAACCTTAAATACTACTTAATTCTACTACCTCCACCACTGATACAAACTTGAAGCAATTGTCAATCTTTACAAGAAACTCAAATGTCACTTAGCCAACCTTATACAATACCTCCGTGTCATCGGATACAGAGGCTTTTTATATTGAGTGACATAGTCCCGTATTTTGCTCATTTGCATAAGTTTGTGTAACAATATCAAATTTATTAGCTTACAGAGTAATCAATTTATGTCATCCTCTTTATAATTTAATTATATCCCGAATGAAACATCAATAAGAGATCATTCTTATATTCTCATATCGGATTAGTGATAAAACTTATTTAGATTTAGATGATGTCATTAGCCAGGAAAGTTCGTCTGGACGACGGATGTCTGTCCGTAACATGATTGCTAAATACCGAGATGGAAAATATGGAAGTAAGTCAACTCTTAAACTAAAATATAATACGTTAGATAATATTGAAAATAACGATAAATAATAAAAGAGCATAATAAAATAAAACAGGACAGGTCAGAGTTAACTTCTTCACAATGTGAAGTGATATATTAATAAAATTTTCAGCATTGGCCCATCAAGAAATTTCCCAAGATTGGAGTATCTAATCCATCTTTTGATATAAAAGATAGGTAATGTCTCATGTTTTGTTTTTAATGAATTATTGGCATATTTCTTAAAAGTATAAAAACAATTCAAGGAGAAAGTTTAGCAGTAAGGATATCACATGGATGATGATTGTTTTAAAACAAATTTATAAAAGTGAATTTAAGTCACAATGAATTTCCTGATTATTTAAGTTTACAGCTCTACACACTTATTTCAGAATTATATTAGTCATCAATAAAATTTTCATTTTTTAATATTACTTTATAATTTTGTCTTTTATATTTCTGAAAAAAAGAGTTGTATTCAGTAAGAATGATTTTAGAATATTTTTTTAAGGATATTTTATCATAATTTTCAATCCTATAATTTATCTCGCAATTGAGTTTTTCACATTTTTCGAGGAGATATCAAAGTGAAAAATATAGTCTGAATTAAGCATCTTCCAATTGTGAATTTGTTCTGTTGGAGAGGAACACATTCTAAATGCCAGTTGTATGTATTCCCATGAAATTTTTTAAGCCAATAATAATCTGTTATGTACTCAAAAACATTTCTTTAACATACATTGTGTGCTTCATAAATATATCAATATATTATTAAATGCCAAAATATATTGATTAATATGCAACATAAATTTTCATTTTTTTTTATTTGGGAAAATATTTTTGCAGCAGCAATTTAGCAATTTTATTAGTTTTTAATAAAAGTAAGTATTTTTATAAAATGATTTTACCACATTTTTATCAGGTATTTTATGTACAGTGGTACCTTGGTTAACGACGATAATCTGTTCCAGGATTACCGTTGTTATCCAAGGTGCGATTCCCCATAAGATTTAACTGAAAATTGATTAATTCCTTCCGGCTCCTCCCCGTCACCACAGTAAATATTAAAAATTCAGATAAAACTCATTTAAAATGTCCTAAAAATATGGAAAATATCATTTATTTATATTTGCTACAAAAAATTAACATTGTTTTCATGAACAATTCATTTTATTAGTTTTTAATTATCAATCTTCACCAGAAGGACAATTGGGCTCACTTAGGAGCACAATTGTCCTTCTGGTGACGAGTTTTTTGACAAACAAACCCGTAAACACTGATTAGCAGCTTATAGAAGATTTGATTTTGCCTTTTGATGGCGAACGAAAGTTATACAGATAAGATTTGATTTTGTCTTTTGTGATGGCGAAGGAATAGTGACATGCACTCGTCGATTTATTGTCTATATGAACTGTAGGATCTCGGACAGACATTTTTTTTCCTTCTACTAAGAATCTGAAACTGTGACGTCACACTACTCGTGGGTGTCGAGTAACATATAACACAAACCAACAATAAAATCAGACTTTGTTTGCAGAATTTAAAATAATAATTGTCTAGAAATCACTTTAAGAAACTAAAAACTACTGAAGTGTTGCACATCTATTTTTAATTAATTAAATAATTTGTTTTCATTACTATATGTTAATTATCATTTACTTAAATATATTTTTATATGGTTATAATTTTATTAATTTTAATAATGATATTGTTGGATTTAAATCCATGGTGATAAAAAAAATAATGATTAACAACTGAGCTAACGAATCACATGATGCAATGACAAGCTGTTTTAGAGCTCTATTTTGTTGGAAGTTCACATAATCAGGAGTCGTTAACTAAAACATGCATTGTTAACCGAGTCATTTTTTTTTCTTAAAGCCACTCGTCGTTAATCAAGATACCATTGTATATGGTTTCTGAATATTTGTAATTTTGTGCATTATTGCATTTCATTTTTATTCAAACATTCAATATTTCTTAATTATTTTTAGTTGCATCTCCTTTCTAAATTTCTGGCAACAACATTGTGGCCTACTACCATTAAATTCAATCAAAAAATATACATTAAAATTGGGTCAATAGATGGTACTAAATTCATTGTGGCCTACTACCATTAAATTCAATCAAAAAATATACCTATACATTAAAATTGGGTCAATAGATGGTACTAAATTTATGGAATTTTTGGATTATTTGTAATTGTTAAAAAAAATCACTAATCCAGTTATCTAAGTTGGATAATCATGGAGAACCATGCCAAACTTGTCAGCAGCTTCTACCATTTATTGAGATTACTTAAGATATATTTTTTTTTATTTGCGATATAATATATACAGAATATAAGATATATAGTAAAATATTATTTTATAAATTTTCTTTGAATAAAAATTCTAAAAAACTACATTCATCATTCATTCTTATAAAGAAAGTGAACTTTTTTAAATTTAGGAAATGTGAAGCATTATTCTTAAAGAAATATTAAAATTATTTTAGTAATTTCATTTCTGTTGTCAACTTTTATAGTAACAAATTATATATTATAAACTATTGCCTTTTTCAAAATAAACTCAATAAAATATTGCAGTATATAAAAAAAAAAAACATATTTATTTTATTTTTTGCTTTATTTGATACATACATTCTAGAAATCAATATATAAGTTGAAAATGTAAAATTAACTGACATAATACGTGAATTTGAAATAATCTTATATCAAAATTTTGATAGAAATATTAACATACAAAAGGACAAATAAAATTAATAAATAACAATAATGTAATGATTTATATAAATATCAGATGAAATAAATTTATCTGCAATAAATTTGCAAAATACCAAATAGATGTAATCAGGATCATATACTTATTTTTTGGTATTATAAATAACTGCATTGTTATGATTCTGTTGAAATGTATCTAATGGTAGGATTAAGAATCTTCATAATCAATGATGTTTCATTAAAAAGCATTATAATGCAATCAAAAGTATTGATGATAATTGTTTTGAAATAATTTACTAATTTTTTTAATCCACTTTAACTATTTCCATAATTCATTTCTTCTTAGATAATATTCCTGACGATTATTTCCAGGTTAACTATGGTTACAATTTTTATTGCAGAAACTGAGATATGAAAAAATAAAAATTTCTTTCAGTAGGAATTTTTTTTTTCATTAGAAATAAATTAACTATATAAATACAAAGTGCCATATAAAATAAGGGGCACTTATACTGTACAATATTTCAGTATTTAAAATAATGCCTGTCTGATATTTACCAGACAGGCATTACATCAGGACACCATTCATATCCAATAATACGAGAGACTTCAAAACAAGTTCTACTGATGTCATATTGTTCATCTTCAATCAGAGATTCTTCTAGGGCATAGAATTTTTTTAAACGACCTCCACAAATTTTTGCTAATTCAACTACAGCTGAACATGACATCTCACACATTCCTAATCCAAGAGAAGCCAGTTTAGGGCAACTATGAGCCACAGATAAAATTTCTTGATCAATAAGAGAATTTCCATTTGATCCAATAACAAGTTCTGTTAAACATGGACAATATTTTGCAACTTTTGCTAATATTGTTTGAGGAACATAATTACAAAAATATAAATGAGTGATTGGAATATTGACATTGAAAAACTGATGCAGAGCATTTTCTTGACTTAAAAAAATATACATAACAAGTGACATACTTGGTGAATGTTTTGTTAGTGCTTGCCAGCTTTCTGATGAAACATGATGAACAGCAATAGCCTAATTAAAAAAAAAATTATAGAAATGATATTTGTATTTAAATTAATTAATTATAACATACATCTAGAATTACCAACCTAAATAGTCAATTTTTTAAAAGTATTATAATCTATTACTAAAGATTCTCTCATTTTCTAATCTGTTCTTATATACTATAAAAAAAAAATTCATAATTTAAAACACCTCAAAATAACTATAATTAGTATTAAATTTGATTATTTTTATTGTTATAATCAAAAATATTTTAGCAATCATCTTCAGTATATATAAACTTTATATAGATTCAATGTTGTTAATTCTAACATTTTCTTGTAATATTGTCATATTTCAGAGACCTAATTTTTAAAAAGTAAAGAATGGTTTAAGTACTAAATGTTGTAAAATAATGCCACTTCAGTTCAAAAAAAAGGAGAGAGAAATTTATTTCCATAGACCTTACCTCGTAGCATATACCTAGAGCTTCTGAAACTTGAATATTTTCAAAAACTTGAGCTGACAAGCTGATATTATGGAAAAACTCAGCTACTTGAGCTTTTTTTTTTATATAGATAATGGACTCTTATTATTTATTAATTCATTGTGCTTTATTTTCATAGCATATACCTAGAGCTGCTGAAAGTTGAATATTTTCAAAAACTTGAGCTGAGAAGCTGATATTATGGAAAAACTCAGCTACTTGAGCTTTTTTTTTTTATATAGATAATGGACTCTTATTATTTATTAATTCATTGTGCTTTATTTTTGTTTCATGATACATGGATTATCTAGGCTAAAATGCACCAAATACAATATTCAAAAAAATAAAGCATGTAATAAACACTTGAAGAAAGCAAAGAAGGTCTAGTATATAATATCCAATAATAATCAAAAACTTAAAAAGGATAATTGATAAAACCAAACAAAATAACAAGCAACAATATTAATTCTATTAAAAAAAAGTGTAAAAACCCATAATTTACATTAAAAAAACTATGCATAAAACATTCACTATCTGATGATAAAGGTCAAATTTTTAAAATTTTATTTGAAATAATTTTAATAAGTGATTAAAAACAATGATTAAAATACTGTAAATATTTGGCAATAAAATAAAGGAAGGTACTTTACTAAAATGTGTTCAGAGTAAGTTCACAATTGCAAAGATTGCAAATTAATTAGTCTTCATCTATCAACAATTGGCAAATAAGAGCATTCAACTGTATTAAACAGAATCACTGCTCATTTATTATACATCTAGTTCTCAGTTTGCAATTTCCCACTTAATGAGTTCCTGGTTTTGAGTTTTTTTCAAATATGATTTATCAAAAAGACTGATGCTAAAATATTTCAAAAATATCAAAGTAAATGCAACAACATACAGTATATTATAATAGTTTACAATAATGATTACTTATTTAGCCTGTTTCTTATTTTTCAAATTTTGAATTTGTAATAATTATATGCTAGATATGTCCTCTGTTGTCATATAATGCTTAATATAATTTTGTGTTAACATAAAGTCAGAGGTATACAACAGTAAATTTGTTATGAAAATATATTTCACACATTCAATAAAGAGAGAAAATAAAAAAACATCATAAAAACAAATCATCCATATTATTAAATTAGCAATTGAATATTTTATGACAGTTTGAGGATTGGCATAGAGGAAAAATTTATTAATAGAAATATGAATTAAAGATTTTAATCTAAATCTATGCAGATAGTCCTCGACTTATGACCAACTCATGCTTATGACAGTGATGTCACTAAAAAATTCTAATATTAGCCAGTGCAATTGACCTAGGGTAGAATCCCTAACCCTAGGTCAGATATATGGAAAGTGTTCTTTTTTTTTGTATCTGATTCTTGTAATTTTGTATTTCCTAACCCTAGGTCAGATATATGGAAAGTGTTCTTTTTTTTGTATCTGATTCTTGTAGTTTTGTATTCATTGAGCATTTCCAATCTTTTCTGACTTAAATATGGTGGGGTAATTTTTGAAACTGAACTACATAAGTTGAGGACTATTTGTATTTGATGTTTTTAATTTAATTTTATTTGCTAAAAAATTCATTAGTTATAGAGTTTATTTGTATTATTAAAATAATTGCAATAATAAACACAAAATAATTCAGTTATTTAAACAATTACATTGATTGTGTTTAACATATTCCAATAGAACATAAAATACCATCATAGTTCAAATTTATATAATTTTGTATTCTTTCTATTTATTAAGATTATATATAATGTCTTTGTAAACATTAGTAGTGAGAAATCAAATTTCCAATCTTTTCTAATTAAATATGGTGGGGTAATTTTTGAAACTGAACTACATCATAAGTTGAGGACTATTTGTATTTGATGTTTTTAATTTTATTTGCTAAAAAATTCATTAGTTATAGATTTTATTATTGCAATTATTTTAATAATACAAATAAACACACAATAATTCAATTGATTGTGTTTAACATATTCCAATAGAACATAAAATACCATCATAGTTCAAATTTATATACAGATAAAAATATTAGATATATACATATCTGGAATAATATGTAATCATTACTTTTATATAGTTGCAAAAACCATTGAAAATGCAATAAATACATTATGGATACTTATATTATCAATATATGCCATGCACTGGACTTGAGGATCCAGTATAACTGATTCTGTATCCTCTAGTATAAGCAGAAGTGAATTTTATATTAAAATCAATGGTAAACTCAATAAATTTGATATATTTAACATAACGAGTGAAGAAAATAATCAAGAAAATCATTGATTTAAACAAATTACAGTGAATAATTGCTCAATGATGAAATACTTTCTTTGCAAAATGAAAAAGTAGTATAGATTTATGCTCTTGGTTTATAAATTTTTGATTTAACAAAAGGGCTTGTAAGTTTGTATAATAATTAAATTAAACAATGCTTATAGATTAATTAGTCAATGATTAATCTTTAAACATTTCTTCATAATAGTGAAAATTATCTTCACGGAATTGAAAAACAGGTACAAATTAATACAATTCATTAATGTGAAAATTTATTCAGGAAGAAAGCACATATTTATAATTTAAGTTGCTTATTGCATTTAGTCAATATAGTACATTTCAAACAAACAAATTGTTTGTAAAAAGAATGAAATATCAATAAGGTAACTGTGGGGAAAATGAACATGCTAGTGCTATATTTTAGAATATTTTGAATATATTTTGTTAAAAGAGATTATAATATTTATTATTATATTCGGTAAGGTGTAAGCTATCAAAGCACTTAACATTTACTTTTGTCAGTAGTGCTAAAATTTTGTAATAATTGATTTTAACAAAGAATGCATGCTATCCATTTTCCCCAAATTGTAGGGGCAAATAGATTTTCTTAATAACTAGTATAGTTTCAGATTGAGATAATAGTGGCAAACAAAATATAGATTGTATCATGTATAGAAAATGGAAATGATGTTTTTTCAAGTAATAGTGTAAATTGCATATAGGGTCTCTATCTTTATATAAAATTCTGTATGCCTGGCAAATGCTTTCTTTATTGAAGTTTAAAGAAGTTTTAACAGAAATTTATGCTATTTGGGTTTCTTTCCCACTGCTGGCATCAACTTTGTTAACTTCAACTTCCTCTATCTTAAAAAATGTTTTGACCAAATTTGGGAATCTCTACATTGGCCAACACTTGCCTTCTTAATGTATTATTTAGAATAATATATGCTTTAGCTACAGTTATTAATAGCATTCTATCAATTTTAAAAGCTTTCACCATGAATATCACATTTTCTTCCAACTAATTATCATTGATTTGAATTTCTTTGACCATTACGAATCATTTCTGTAAAAGTGTAATTAATATAGAGAATGCGAATAAATAGAATGCAATCTATTAATATAAATATAAGCCTCCTATAAATAATATTTGATAAAATACATATTTTAAAGCTTTAAATGGCAAAAAAAATATGCGTGTCCTTTTGTCCCACCATCAGTTTTGCACTTTAAAGTTACAAAACTAAAAAATAAATGGCAGCAGCACATTAATGATTAGAAAGGATTTTAAGTTACTAAGCCACCAGGCATAACATTTTTGAAACTACTATTAAATACAAAACCCTTATTTACGAAAACAAATTTTAGTTCATTGCGAGTTTAAAAGAAAATCTCTTCTTGCCTGATAAGGTTTTTAAGCTGAATTACAAGTTCCTTTAACATTTCAATGGATTAATTTCGCAAAAAATAAGCGCAAGCACGTGCACGCACACAACTATATTATATATATATAATATAACATATTAAAACTGGCAACTACATATTAGTATCTTAAATATTGCTAATTTTCTTAAATGATGTCTGTTTGCCCCACATTTACCTTATATTATTTTTTGCTGATTATAATTTTGATGTTATTTAAATCAAAATTATTTAAAGCATTTATCACATTAAATTTTAATTAATTTTGAAGTAAACACCCTAATTTAAATTACTATATTGTACATAAATTTAGAACATTTTTATTTGTTATTTTCAATTGTTCTGTTTTATTATAAATATGCTGGAATACCTGCAAGATTACTAAAAACAAATAGCAGCATTTTAGTCTGATCTTTTTAAAGATAATTTTTTAATAATAAAAATATATAGCATATTTTTCAGTGAAGTCACTGAAACTTAAATCTTTTTAAATATTAAATATGTTGATTTCTCCTATATATTATTTATAACAACAATTACATTCAATTATGAAGATTATTAATATTGTTTTATTTGAACTGAAGAGCAGAGGCTTGAAAGCCTTTTTGTATAATTCTAATAAAATAGGGGTCCTTATAAACTGGAGGAATTTTATTAAATACATACCTAGGTAAAAAATTTTTTATAATTTTTTTCTTTCATACTTTAACATGAAAATAAAGTTAAAATAAGAACAAAGTTTTATTGGTTTTTAAGTTTGGATAAATTAAGAATGCTTGATGAAACTTACAAAATAGGTTTTAGATCTCATAAGTATTAATTACTATTTATAACATTCTTACATAAATTCCAAATATTTAAATACCTCTTATTAAAAGTCTATTTCAATGATTAAATGACATACTTGTAAATCATCTGCAGATACATCAATTCTCATAAACTTAAGACGTGCATGTTCTTCTGAAGAAAGAGCTAGCAACAGATCATCACTCAATAAAGAATAATTAAGAGTTAATTCACATAACTGATGACAGTGATCAGCAACTGCTTGAATACCTAAAACACAAAACAATAGTTGTTATAAAAATATAAAATAATTTATAGGTATAAAAACAATAATAATCTGTTGTATTGATTCTATTTATAACAGGCCATGAATGCAGATGATTCTTGAGTTATAAACTTAATTTGTATGTAAGTTTTGTTTGTAACTTAGATATTACTGTTATTTGGCCTCCAAGAGAATTGAAATAACATCTGAGAATGGAAACCTCAGATTCAATTTGACAATTGTGTTTTATTGGGGAAAAAAGTCTAATCTGCTTAATGAAATAACTATAAATCCTGAGATTGGAAACCTTAATTGCAACTCTAATATATAGTGACATTGTATAGAAATTATATTATATAAAAGTACATTTAAATGTCTTTAAGTATTTTTAAATTTTATTGAATTTTAAAAAGAAAAAATACCTTTAGCAGAAACTCGAGGACAACTTTTCATCCATAAAAGTTCTAAAGATTTGCAGCTATTAATAGCCAGAAGTTGTAATGAAGGATCATCAACTGGTGTTTCTTCAATAGCAAGTGATGAAAGTGAATGACATTTATCAATTACAAGAGTTAAAGCAGATACAAAACGGTCTGGATCAAGTTTCATAAATGATGGTTTAGCTGAAGATATAAGACCTAATGTTTTAAGAGAACAGTCAACTAATTGGGCCAAAATACGACAAGCCATTTCTGCAGATTCTTGACTGCTATCCACTTTGAATGTTACAAATCGGAGATGTTTAGCATGTTGGTTAAGAATATATCGAATTAAAGCTGGAGATGTTGGTTGAAGAGATGATCTGTAAACATTTTTATAGAAATTTTATTTTATTTAACAAATAAAATATTCTGTGTAGTAGTTTCTTTTGTTTATGATATGAAATTAAGATAGATGAAATTAATTATAAATAAAATACAATATCAGTATAAATATGCAGATTTTGTATAGGCTATCAAATTTTATGGTATGGTAGTTTTTTAAGTTCACTTCAGAATTAATGATTTCAAATCATTTATAAAAATTATAATGTATAAATATATTGTTTATGTGGATTCATTTATTAAATCAATTCTAACATTTAATCCCTCCCTCTGATGAAAATTATAGTTCTTTCTAAATAAAATATCTAAAATAAGAAAATAAAAACTCTAATGGTTATATTTATTAAGGTTTTTATTAACCATATATTGGGTTGTTTGGAAAGTAATTTCGTTTTTTTCATGAAAACGAATAGTAAATGTGCTGATGATGACTGTAATATAAGCTATCAATTGAAAATGTTTCATAAAATAAAATATTTATGCATTTAAGAATCTGTCTACCCATTATTTAATTGTAAAGGCAGATAATGATTATCATATTACTTATGTAATTATAAAGTTGATTTTATTATGAATTCTAAAATCTATCATACAATTATATCATATCTAATATATAGCATTTGCAAATTTATTTAAACCTTGTGCAAATTGATTTAATCCTTTTGTGAATACATTTAAATTTTTTGCAAATATATTTAACCTATTCACTGCCTTTGACGTGGTAAGATGGCAAGATGGCGGAACAAAAAACAATAAAAAGCGATATAAATAAAATTCAATCCCGAATTATACAGTGGAGCTATCGCAGAGTGGTTTTTTTGTGTTTATTGGGTGAATATAGGTGCCTCTGATGATGAGTCCTAAATTTTCCGATTGCGGAAATTTCTTTTCTAATTCTGTTCTAAAGATAGAAAATGTGAATGGATTGTATTCGTAGAATTTGGATTATTTTTCACAATCTTATTCATTCTACTTTCTATTCTATCATATTTTAGTAATCTTATTTTGATTATCAAAATATGAAATTTTACTATGATGAACTGTAAAATTCATAAAATTGAAAAAATTTGCCGATAATATGAAAATTTTAGTTAATTCTGTTAAAATATACAGTAGTTTTACTTATTTGATTATTTATTGCTTTACTTTTACAGGTAATTTTGTAAAATACTACCGATAATATGAAAATTTTAGTTAATTCTGTTAAAATATAGAGTAGTTTTACTTATTTGATTATTTATTGCTTTACTTTTACAGGTAATTTTGTAAAATACGAAAAAATCATAATGTAAACAACCCTAAGCAATAAAAGGGGACAAGACACTTTAATTGTTTTATGACAGCCAGTCATTTCGCAGGAACTTGCAGCCAAGCCCACTTTACCGCACTGATTGTGGTATTGGATGTAGAGTGTCAACAAACTATCTCAAGACCAATTAGAGTAAAGTAGAAAATGTTATAGCTGTTTATGTAGGATTGTGGACGATTTTCATATATGTTATGTTTTTTGTTTATAATTCGAAAATTTAATAAAAGATTAAAATAAAATTGAAATGAATTTTTGAAATGAAGAAAAAACATATCAATAAACATATTTATTGAAAAAATGACGATATTTTAATAAATTTTTTGAATTTTTGACTAATTAACTAAATTAATTAAAAGTTATGTAATACTTCATTTTTTATCGATAATTTTTTAAACCTTTTGCACGTGTATTCAAACTTTCGGCTACAAATACTAACAAAACAATAAGAAAGAGTAGTGAATAAACGAGTGTAATATTTTATACAAAAATAAATTTATTTTCAAATTAATACAAATTTTAATGAGAAAAATATATATATTTAAATACTGTACATTAAAGTTAGTGCAGTGGTTGGCTAGTAGCTGCAGCTAGTAACAAAAGAAACATGTCCATAACATAATTGGTGCAATCCTGGGAAATAATACTAGATAAATTGAGTGCGATGATTTCCAGTAACTGATGTTCCTCCTGACAGCTTAATATATATAAAAATGAGTTTTTCCCAGTTTACAAGGGCTGATTGATTGAAGCTCACTGTATACTGTCTTTTGATCAGAATAGTTGACTCACTATTCATTCTGTCTACTTCTATTGATGCTTTTTTAAGCATAATTTTTAAAACGCGTAATGCATTTCTTATGGAAGACATAATTAGCTCAATGTCGTGTTCAAAAAGCTTCTCTCTGATTTTCATAAGAGTAATTCCGGGGCCCTTTCTCAACTGCTGCTTCTATTAGGCGAAGGACATCGAGATTAAGTAGTTTTGGCCTGTTTCCTCGTAGTGCCCTTTCTCAATTGCTGCTTCTATTAGGCGAAGGACATCGAGATTAAGTAGTTTTGGCCTGTTTCCTCGTAGTCCATTGTTTAGCACCTCAAATTATCCCTTCTGTAATTTCTAATCATGCTTATCCCCGTATTCCATTTTATACCTGATTTTGACACTTGTCTTTTTTACAGAAAAACCTTCATACAATTTGACAAACAGTTTCTTTTTTCCATAGAAACAACCTCATACTTTCCATGCCTTCCTCCAGCTCTGCATCAAGCAATGGAAGAGTTCAGAGAATTTTAATCACTGCCATTCACGTTATACTGTATATATATATATATACAATATAAGTCAGTTTAAATTTTATACCCAAAGTCACAGTCGGGGAACAGACAAACAACTCATACATTATAAGGCTTTGTTTTTCCATTGATTGACTGTTTTGTATATAGTTTAAATAAATTTATAAAAAGTTGAAATCAATTTATAAAAGATTTAAATAAATTTGTAAAAGGTTTAAATCATTTTGCAAATGGGTTAAATAAATTTGCAAAAGGTTGAAATAAATATGTAAATGTTATATAATAAATTATTTGAAATAAAAATTGCTACATACCTAGTTGTAGCAAAATACTTTCCACCAACATTTAACAAAACCCAATCAGGATTTCCAAGAGGTGTTGAAGGAACTGTGGTATGTTCCATGCTAGATCTAGGAGCAGTAGGTCCATTGTTTTCAATAGCTATATAAACAAACATCTTAAATAATAAGTATTATTTTAATATTCTAGTTATAAAATTTATTGTACAGATGACTTGTGACTTACAATAATATCATTTGTAAACTTTTGCATTTATGACTATTTGTTTATATGAAACAATACCTAAAATCCTAAATTTATGTCATAAACTTGCATTTATGACATTATATGATATAGATTTCAAGAATAAACCTGATAAGATATGCACAATGTCAATCAAATTTGCTAGTCTGCAAATACTGCTTGAATTGTGTGCATTTCTGAACATCTCTCTTCAGCTAATAATTATTTGTGCTATTCATTATATAAAAGAAGGGAAAACTAAACACAAAATGGAAAAATGTAAATGGAATTCTTATTAATTTCTTATTAAAAATTTTCAAATATAATTTTTATGCTTCATTTTCATTTTGTTTACAGTAAAACTCCATCTCCATTCAAGATGAAATAGGACCAGATATGATCCAAATTGTTTGAAAATTCAGAAAATGCTTGAATTATCAATAATCAATAAACATAATAAAAAAATTTACAATCATATACTATATACCTTTTTATTTTATTAATACAATGAATATATAATAAACTATGAGAATCAGGATGTTTTTGATCATTTCATAAAAATATAACATTTCATTTTCTTAATTTTAGTATCAATTACTCATATAGATTTCAGTTCATAAGTTTTGCATCACTCATTATATCTTTATTTGTATCAATAACTGTCTTAAACTATTGGGTTGTTCGGAAAGTAATTTCGTTTTTTTCCATGAAAATGTACGACAATTTTTTTATAGTACAGGTAGACCTCAATTAGTGTGAATAATTGGTTCCACGAATTTCTCGCACTATTCGAAGTATTAACTCTAAGGAAAATATGGTAATTGGTTCTTGCTTTGTGAGATTCTGGCCATTAGCCAGTTCACGATGAATAACCCCAATAAACTTAACACTAACTGTTTAAGAAATTACACGATGAATAACCACAATACTAACTGTTTAAGAAATATTTATTTTCTCGCACGACGAATAACCACAATGCTAATTTAACACTAACTGTTTAAGAAATATTTATTTTCATATTTTATATCGTTATTCATCATCTAAATTAATAACTTACCAGCTTTTGCTTGAATGTTCATTTTACTAATCGGTATGCACTTTTGGTTGCAGTCTTCAATCCATACAGCTAAAAGATGCTCCATTTCTATTACAAAACTTCTATTTCTTGTAGTTGTTTGCAAACCACAATAAGTCGATGCAATTTTACTTTTCTCCTGTATTTCGTTTGCATGTTTTATGATATTCCGTACGGTAGATTCAGGCATTTTGAGATCTCG
>AYEL01076471.1:0-19862 GCA_000484575.1 Olivierus martensii
ACTGGCATTCCGTTAACACATCTTCTCCCTACATTTCACATAACTTTTTTCTTGCTTGAACAGCATTTTTACGTTTTCAGTAATAAAAAAGTAAAACATGCCAAAAATCTCCATTTTATTTTCTATTTTTGATAGGACACACAAAAAAAAACAAAATGTACAAAATCAAAAAAAAATTGTTATTTATATGCCTTGAAATGTCAATTGTCGAAATTTATAACAATAATATGGCTTAGAATAAAATTGGCGGGAAAAATACAACTAGCGCCATTCGTCGGAAAAAAACAAAATTACTTTCCAAACAACCCAATATTAATGCCAAATAGTGAACAGCACTAATTATTTTATTTAGTTTTAAGTATGACAAATTGAATATTTTTCAACTGCTTTATCGAATAACTGCATCACATTTATTCCCATTTAATTAATTTACTCTTAGTAATATATATATCATCATGAAGTGTTAATCCACAATGATATAAACAGTCATTGATAATTCAAAATGGCTCTCATCATTATTATTTATGAATAATAATGATGAATAATAATCATTATTATTTATGAATTATAATGATGAATAATAATCATTATTATTTATGAATAATAATGATGAGAATCATTTTGAATTAGTCATATTAACCTGAAATACAGCCCAACTTTCATCACTTCAATAACAAGAGATATAAAAACATATATAGTTCATGCAAGTATGCAAATAAACTATTATTATATTAATAAGCAGTTTTAAAAAGAACTAATCACCTACTTTCTGGAAATATCCTCCCTTTATTTTGGAATGAATTAAATTATTTAGACTAATAAGTTTATTATTTGATTATAAGCTTTTGATTATAACACTTAGAAGATTGACTACATGAAGTTTCAGTTAATAGAGAGATATATATATAAAAACACAACTTCCTTTTCTTCAAACCTCAAAAATCTCAAAAAAATTAGCTCTAGAAGCAAGTAATTCATATATATTTATTTCTGCAAAACATTTTCGGACTTTCTTTAGTCCCTCTTCAGTGCTACACTATCTGTTATCCAGATAACAGATAGTGTAGACCTGAAGAGGGACTAAAGAAAGTCCAAAAACATTTTGCAGAAATAAATATATATGAATTACTTGCTTCTAGAGCTAATTTTTTTGAGATTTAATAGAAGATGCTTAATAACATTCTCTGACAATTTATAAAAACTGATCTCCTTATTTGGTAAGCTGAAAATAAATTTATGTTGTATTTCATTCAAAATAAAGACTTTCTAAATTATTTAGTGAAATACTGATATATTCAATAATGGGAATATTATTTTTTATAAATCTTTAATTAATTGGCATTTGAACATTAAACTTGTAGAAAGTTACTAATTAAATTAATTATTTTATATATTTCATTCCATTAAATTGCAACACTTTTCTGGTTCATCTACTAATCATTAGTTGTGATTCACAACTATATATTGGCTATAGACATAAGAGTTTGATAAAAATCAATAAAAATATTTTGTGATAATCAATTAGTAACTGTATTACACTGTACTTTGTAATTTACAACAAATATTAAATATATTATTTGAAAATTTTGTGTTTTACTTTGTTGTAAATCAGTAAAATTTATAATAAATTTATTGTATTCATATGTATACATGTTTTCTCAGTAAGCCAGTTGTTAAAAATTCATCAGCACACTGCAGATAGCACTTTTAATTGCCTCTTATGACATATGAATAGATAATGATATTCAGATCTTCAACTACAAGAGATCCAAAAAAATATAATTACTGCATAAGTTAGGGAATTGTCTATATTATTTTTTAGGGACTGTTCCTACAACTTTTGGCTGCCAATCCCATAGGAGATTATGATCCCTGGAACTCCAGTCTGGAAGTAATATTATCTTGCAAACTAAATATCTTGATGAACATGGAATTAGAAATGGATTGGCCTGCTAGATTTACTGACTTAAATCCAAAGCAGACATCTGTCTCCCAGGAATATGCTTGGGATGCTCTTGCATCCCATGTAAAATGTATGTAATCTGTATTCTCATGGAAGACAGATTGCCATGAGGTTTGCATTGCAGTCTAGTTCATTATATTCCATTTTATTAATATATTTTATTATAATTAATTGTCATGATTTTTCATATGTCATTATTTTAATCATTTTGGCCATTCTGAAATTTAATTTCCAAATTTTTTTAAAAATTGACAAATCTTTTAATTTGTGTTTATGTTTGAGTAAAATAATAATGTTCAAGTTCATGAAGTTTCAATAAATTTCATTTTAAGGTTTTTTAGATATCATATTTTGTGGTTTGCAACTTAACTTTTGCTCTTCAGTGTATAAAATACATTTGCTTGCTAAAAGTTTCAGGGAAAACATTTATTTATTTGATGACCTCTAAGAATAATAAAATCAGTTTTATTAATGCCAATACTCTTTTAAAATTATAGTTGAATCTGTAGTCTGGCCCTTCGCCAGTCCGACACTTCCAGTGGACACACTGCAAATTGTTGCACTGCTCACGTGAAATTTTCATGTCACAACCATGGTCACAACTTGTCCATGTGTGAGAGAGAAAAAATGATATAAAACAAATTGTCAGTCACTATACATCCATTGTGCAGGCATTATAAAAGGACTAATTTTTAAGTTCAGTACATTGTTTACTATAAAATAGTGTTTTTACTGTATCAGTGCGCAGGCATTATAAAAGGACTAATTTTTAAGTTCAGTACACTGTTTACTATAAAATAGTGTTTTTACTGTATCAGTGATGGAAGAAGCTCAAAAAAAAAAACAAACCCCTTGAAATCCCACCAAACAAAGAGAATCATTTTTTTGATGAATATCGGGTTTCAGAGTGCTTTGAGCCGGTTAATTTCTTCTGCTCTATGATCATTTGCATTTAACTTTGTTGTAAACAATCCATTTTTCATCAACATTTTATGATCCGCTTCAGAAAGAAATTATTTTCTTCATGTTTGATCAGCAAATCACAGATGTTGATGCGATGGAGCAAATCTTTCTTTGAGAATGTCAAAGAAAGATATCAACCAAAATATCAATGTTTCAACTGGTAGTGAACAGTTGAATTCAATAAATTCAATCTTGTAGCAATTTCTCATGTTGTTATCAGCGGTTGCTTCAAACAATATCTTTATTTTGTCATCATCAGTTTCAACTAACTTTCCAGCACTTGATGCATCTTTAACATCAAAATTGTAAGAATGAAATTTTGCAGATCAGTTTTGGCACTGGCATTCTGTTAACACATCTTCTCCCTACATTTCACATAACTTTTTTCTTTCTTGAACAATGTTCTTAATTTTTCGGTAATAAAAAAGTAAAACATGTCAAAAATCTCCATTTTATTTTCTATTTTTGATAGGACACACAAAAAAAAAAAACTGCACAGAATGTCAGCTGTCAAAATTTATAATGACAATATGACTTAGTTGTATTTTAACTTGCCAATTTCATTCTAACGCCATTGGTGGGGAAAAAATGAAATTACTTTCCAAACAGCCCAATATATAAAAATTCAAAAGCTAATTATATATTAATATATATAAAATAAGGTTTAATTAAATCATTGTAGATACAGGTCATTTCAAATATCTTGGCCGAGGGAAAAGACATGCGCAATAACAAGACGAATTCATTGCTTCATAAAAGGGTTGTTTTGTTAACTGTATTGTTCCTGTCAGTCCACTTTTAGTATGTTTCTACTAGTTGGTAATATTTTGTGATTTATATGCATTTTTCAGAGCCCCACGCAACTTTCGTTACGCACAGAAGTCGGCCAAGATATTTGAAACGACCTGTACTACATAGTACTTTAGTTGAACCTAAATTGAAATATTGGATAAATATCAGAAATGTATGTTTTGTATATTATTATTCACTCACACCTGATTAAGTTGATTTTGAGATGCTTGGTATTTTTAAAACCAATTAATAACCTAAGTTGGAAGCTAGTGTCTTGTAGAAATCAATATTGATACTAATTTAAAGTCAAATATTCACTTTATTAAAGATTTTTATTTATTCAAATTTAGATTCTTTGTATATAAATGATTATTACAGTTAACAACAACATTATGCATTTTCTGTTTAATGCTATTTTACTTTATAATAATGAATATATGTAACTATAACATTGGGACTATAAACTACAAACATTGCTGAATATTAAGATAAAACAAATTCTATAAATAAAAAACAAGCCTTCACCAGACTATATATCATAACTAATTGGCTTCTGTTTTTACTTATGGATAGATACACAACAGATACTATGAAAGTAACGAAGTTCTTAAAACATCATTTAATTATAAAAAAAGTTATATAGATGATTATTTTAAAGTTATTTAATACCTTTTTCTATGATAAATTTGCACTCTAAAGCAGTTATTTTATAATAGTCCTATAAGATATTAATAATTTACAATAAGTATATTTTGAATAATTACTATTGTCTATGATGATTTAATTATAGTGAATGTTTTATTATTCTCTGAGACATTTTTATCTAGCAAATCAAAAAATAAATTTGAAATTTTCCCATCATACAATCATGCTTAGAAATATAAATACCGGTACCTCTTTTTATATATTTCAAGCATATTTTTATATGTTAATGATAAATAAACTCATTTAATAGGATCAATATAGTGAAAATTTATTTTTAAGAATTATTTTTGGATAAAATCTTTCTTCAGTTGCAAAGAACTAAAAAAAGAACATTAATATTTAATTTAAAAAGCATTATGTGGTATTGCATAATGATTATACAGTGATACCTCGGATCACGAACGTCTCGGTTCACGAACAAATCGGTCTATAAACAACAATTTCCGTGAACAAATTTTGCTTCGCTTTACGAACGATGCTTCGGTTCACGAACAAAACAAATTTTGCTTCCCTTTACGAACGATGCTTCGGTTCACGAACATGCTTTACGAACGATGCTTTGGTTCACGAACACACACGCACTTTTGCTTCGCTTCAGATGCTTCGGTTCCCGAACATACACGCACGGAGTGCATGGAGCGCACGTGATTCGCGGTGCACAAAACAGTGCACTCAGCCTTGCCCCCAGCAGCAATCCAGTTCGCCCAGCTCACATGGTATAGTAAAGTTCCAACAAGTATTGATATTTTAGTTTTTTCTTTATTTAATTAAATTTATCCCTTATTATGGCTCCCAAAAAAGTTAAAAGTGTTAGTAAAGGTGATGTTAAACATGTTTTTTTCTAATATTACTGTTATATTTATTTCCTTTCTGTATTATTTCCACACACAAAGCAATAACATGTTAAAAATTTTTTTCTAGGATAATAAACGTATTATTTGGATTTACATCAATTGCAATGGGAAAAATTGATTCTTTACGAACTTTTCGGATCACGAACAGAGTCAAGGAACGGATTGTGTTCGTAAACCAATGTACTACTGTAATTGTATAATGTTAATTTTTTATTCTGTAAATATATTAACAGATACACAATATAAATAACAATAAATTGATAAAATAAAAGAAAAATAAATTTATAAAAGTCCATGCTGAATTAAGATCTTCCATTGTTCTTTTAGAGTTTTAGTACCCCTAATATTAATTACTGTACTTCATATTATGCTGTTTCTTAATGTATTTTCCAAAAAAATTTGCATAATTAAGCCAAAAGGCCTACGATAATTGTCAAATCCTCTGAGACCAAGCACAAATCATCATTACTTTTTCACACCATGTCTTTGTAAATTTAAAAAAAAAAAAAAAAAAAAAAAAACAAAAAAAAAAAATCGAAAAAAAAAAAAAAAAAAAAAAAAAAAAAAAAAAGTCAACATTAAGAAACAGCATAACATCAGCAAAATAATTAACTATTCTAAATTTTAGAGCAACTGCTTATCTTCTCATTTAGACAGCAATAAAAAACTACAAGCACTAGAAGCAGTGAATAAAACCCTAAAGTTCTTAGAGACTTGGCGCACCTTGTATGTTATGAGTTGTATTTTGAGTATAAAGGGATTTTTTACTAGCAAACGCAAGGAGTGCTGATCGGTAGCCCGATGGCCGGTATTTTAGCAGAGATTGTGATAAGAGAGGTAGAGTGTCAAATTAATTCAAGTGTTAGAGCCGAAATGCTTTTATATACGAGATACGTGGACGATCTATTTGTCTTATGGGAGAAACAGAGTTCGAGTTCAGAGCTGATAGAACATTTTACCAAACCCGAATACGGGGTTAAACTTAACCTCTCGCTGGAAGATCTTAAAGAAGTGAATTATTTAGTTGTTAGAATATTTGCCGGCCTAAAAAGTTTAGAAACCACTGTGTTTATTAAACTAACGACTACGCCCGTTCTTATACCTAGATGGTCCGAAGATCCATGGTCTTATAAAAAGCCAGCGTTTTGAGCATATTTTAGACATGCGTTAACCCATTGTAATAGAGAAGATTATCTGAATGAAGAAATACGTAGACTTTATTTAGTGGAGCTAAACATGGATATGGTTTTAGATTTATGAAAAGTTTACTTATAGAGCAAAGGAAAAAATTGTTAGAAGAACGGCAAGTTCCACAGCAAGCCCATTACAACGGAGAAATGCAAGATCCAACAGGTGTAGTTGACAGAGTCTGGCCTAAAAAGTTTAGAAACCTCTGTGTTTATTAAACCAACGACTATGCTCGTTCTTATACCTAGATGGTCCGAAGATCCATGGTCTTATAAAAAGCCAGCGTTTTGAGCATATTTTAGACATGCGTTAACCCATTGTAATAGAGAAGATTATCTGAATGAAGAAATACGTAGACTTTATTTAGTGGAGCTAAACATGGATATGGTTTTAGATTTATGAAAAGTTTACTTATAGAGCAAAGGAAAAAATTGTTAGAAGAACGGCAAGTTCCACAGCAAGCCCATTACAACGGAGAAATGCAAGATCCAACAGGTGTAGTTGACAGAGTCCCGCTACCCTATAGACTCCACAATTATCGAAACGTTAATAAAGTTTTAAAAAAGACTAACAAAAAATGCACTTATAAAAGATCGGTCACCGTTTTTGGACTTTTGAGAAATGATAAAGAAAAAAGAAAAGCATCCCTTGACTCCGGTATATATAAAATACCAATAAATAATTTAGAAGACCATAGAGACGAAGTTTACATAGGGGCTACAGGGAGGAATTTTTCAGATAGACTACAAGAGCATAAAAACGATATAAGAAAAGGGAAGCTTTCTACAGCTTATAGCTTAAAGAGCGTATGAAAAAGACCTGGAAATTGTATGGGACAAAGCAAAAATTATCAAGAAAACACGTGATCCTAGAGAGAAAATAGAAATCTTAAAAGCAGGCTTGACAGATAATGTTATTAATATTCGACAGGTAGATAATATTACTAAAGCATGGAGATATGCTATCAAAAATTCTAACTAGCCTTATATATTTTCCTGCTTTCTGCCCCTGTAAAGTAGCTAATTGCTGTGAATATATTTACCCAATTTTTGGACTTTAAACTTAAAATTATTAATAGAGCATTAATGTGAAATCTAATATATATTTTTGTTGTCATCTAATGTATTTTGTAAGTTGTTATGTTTTCTTTTATTTAACGTTTTAATTTCTTAAATATGTTTTACGATGTTCGAGAATTGTTTTAAAAGTTATTCGATTCTGTATTCGTTGTTTGTGACTGAGGAAGATATATGATTATATCGAAAACGTTTTTGCTAATGGAATAAAAACTGTTTTATTCACTGCTTCTAGTGCTTGTAGTTTTTTATTGCTGTCTAAAATAATTAACATTAGGGATACTGAAACACTAAAGTCCGTTTCCGTCCGGGAGTCTGCGCAATAAAGTCCTTACTGAACTGTGCAAACTCGGCGCCGACAGACGGAGACACCAAGTTTGCGCAGTTCAGTAAGGACTTTATTGCGCAGACTCCTGAACGGAGACAGACGGAAACGGACTGTAGTGGGAACCGACCTTTAAAGTACAATGAAAGATCTTAATTCATCATGGACATTTATAAATTTATTTTTATTAATGGAGACAGACGGAAACAGACTCTAGTGGGAACCGACTTTTAAAGTACAATGAAAGATCTTAATTCATCATGGACATTTATAAATTTATTTTTATTAACACATTGTATTTGCAGTAAAAGTCGGGTTTACGTGTGGGCAAGAAGCGCGGCGTCGCGTGGCATCATCTGTATACATTAGAGAATTAGAACCGGCGTCGCGTCCAGTCACGCTGCGATCAGATTGTTTTAGATCACGTAGTTCTGTCGGTGGGTGATGAATCTTCAATTCTCTAATGTATAGTTTTTGGAGTGAAACTTTAACATAACGGAATTGTCGATTCGTATTTTATACATTAGTCGGTGGGCGGCGAATTTCAATTCTCTAATGTATACAGATGGCGCCATGCTACGCCGCGCTTCTCGCCCACACGTAAGCCTGACTTTTACCGTATTTGCTAATATTTGTGTTTATATATTTATATTTATATAATTTTAATTTTTTATTCTGTAATCATTACACAATTTATGTTTCCTAAATTAAATCTAATGCTCTATATTTTTTTGTTCTTTATAAAGACAGACTTTTAAAGATAAGTTTTCATTATTTTGGCTCTATTAAATGAGCTTATCTATCATTCTTCATTTCTGGATCTAATTTATACTTTATATTCTCATATATTAATAGGTACATTTTGAATAACAAGATTTATAAGCATAGTTTCACCAGAATTTTCCAACCAAACTGCTGTAATAAAGTTTTTTTGTTGTTCTAGAATATTCAAGAATGTATTGACACTGTCTAACTTATGCCATCCCTGATTTGCTGAATACTAGGACCTTCTGTATTCAGACATGATCAGGCTTCATATATTCATTGCTTCTATAGAAAATGTTAGAAAGTTAATATATTGATATATTAAGGCCAAACTCCTATAAGTATGTAGTAGTGTTTTTTGCAAACTTTAGAAATTTCACGAAAATAATGACTACAGTACTTAGTAAATCATAGTATGTCATTGTGAAGTTGTAAAACACACACAGAATTTTTTTGTTACATCTGTTTTAAATTTTTGGTTACATGGTAATATTTGTTTCAAAACAAATATTACCATGTAATATTAAAAACACAACTCTATCTCTACTAAAGAAATTGAAAAAAAAAAATCAGCAATCGTAACATATGGCTATTTTTCTTTTCATAATTGTAGAAATTGTGTTTTATAACATTTGGAAGTCTGGTATTGTGTGTATTTTTTTACAATACTTGATGTCATTTTGAATTTTCACTTTGCATTACCAGATACAAAGAGGAAGTTCAAAATGAATTATATATACAGAGTAGAAGTTTAATGAGTAGTAGCACTCGTCAATGCCGCCTTTGATGTTATGGTATCTCAGAGTAGGCAGAGCTTAGCACCAGTTCTCTGCAATCACTATTTTGACATGGAGTTAGAGCCACTCTGGCTATTCTTACTAAATCATTAGGATGTTTAATGTAAGAAATTTTTGGATTAATTGAAAGTTTTCGCATAATTTTTATGGAAGAAAAAATTTTATATGAATGTAAAAAAATTTGTTAGAGGTAGAATCAACATTAAATTCAATACAATCATAGCTTTACATTTTCATAAATTGCTATAATTGAAGGGGCAAAACAATTGTATAGAAAATGATGGAATCTTTTCTTTCTTTAAATCTTTCAATTACAACTCACAATTCTTACTAATCATTAATTGTACTGTTTACTCATAATGCACAGGTATATATTATTCATATAACATAAGGATGAAAACAGCAAAAGTAGAAGTTTATTGAAGGTTTAAATGAAACTGTATTTTTAATATATCATTCAAACTCTCATTAAATATTTCAAAATATTTAAATAATATTTATTGGCACAAAAGGAATAAAAATAACTTACATATTTTTTTTGCATTTAATACATTACAGTAAAACCTCGATTTTATGGACACCATCCATATAATATTTGCATAAGCTGTCTACACTATAGCTACATCCAGCATTTCTTATCTGCATCGGTAATTTAATTTAATTTAAAATACTCTAGGTAAAATAATAGTTTTTAGGCATAAGTCACATTAATTAGTACAGGTATATTTTTATAAAAAATGTTACTTCGATTTTACGGACTAGTCAGATCGGAAGAGCGGTTCAGCAGGTGATTTTACAGACTAGTTTTGCCCCCTATAATCCGTAAAATAGAGGTTTACGGACTTTCCGATTTTACGGACTAGTCTTGCCCCCTATAGTACGTAAAATCGGACCAGTCTTGCCCCCTATAGATCCATAAAATCGAGGTTTTACTGTATTTATCATTATTCCAATTATAATATATAGGGTGATTCAAAAAGGTTGTGCCAAAATTTACAGACCTGTAGAGCAGGGGTGGACAACCTCCAGTCCACGGGCCACATTATTATATCTAATACCAACACTATGTATACTTACATATCTGTACCTTCTCTTTTTTAAATAAATACTATTATCATCAATTATTTTTGTTTTAGCCTATGGCCCACCATAAATTTTTCTATACAGCCCCCTACAAAAAAAAGGTTGCCCACCCCTACTGTAGAGGATAAAATTCTGAGTAAAAAAGTCTAGTCGCATTTTTTGATTCAAGGCTCTGTTCAAAAGATATAAGGTGCAAAAGTTTTTTGATATCATTTCCACTCCAGTCAAAAATTTTTTAAAAATATGTTTGTTTGCATTTTCAAAATCATCTATAAATTTTAACTACTTAAAAACTATCCTAAAAAATTTAGTTAAAATTCTGAGTAAAAAAGTCTAGTTGCATTTTTTGATTCAAGGCTCTGTTCAAAAGATATAAGGTGCAAAAGTTTTTTGATATCATTTCCACTCCAGTCAAAAATTTTTTAAAAATATGTTTGTTTGCATTTTCAAAATCATCTATAAATTTTAACTACTTAAAAACTATCCTAAAAAATTTAGAGCATCGAGAACAGATTGTTTATTAAATTAGCGACCGATTATTTAAATGAAACGTAATTGTTTTAAAAATGCAGCATTCATTTTCAAAAGTTAAATTGTTGTTTGAAAATGAATGCTACGTTTTTAAAAGAATTACGTTTCATTTAAATAATTGGTCACTAATTTAATAAACAATCTGTTCTCAAATGCTCTAAATTTTTTAGGATAGTTTTTAAGTAAATTCAAATTTATAGATAATTTTGAAAATGCAAATAAACATATTTTTAAAAATTTTTTGACTGGACCATCCATTTAATTCTTTCAAGATTTTTATTTGACAAACTTCTAGAAGTTGGCTATGAAGCTATAGCTGCATGTGACCTTACAGGAATATGGCAGATGCACACATGCACATTGAAAAATAATTACCTGATATATTGCTGAGTGCTACTGCTACTATTCATTAAACTTCTACTCTTATATAGATAATTAAATACAAAAAATTACATACAGGAATTCATCTTGGTTTTATACTGGACTAAATGTTATTTGTTCACTCCAGTTTAATTCTTTTGAAGATTGTACAAATGAATTTATTTGTAGAGTTAATTCTCTACAAATGAATTCAAGTACAATAAATTATAATACTTATTCCTGATATGATAAATTCAACAGAAAAATAGCTCTTCGTGGGAAAGTTTTAGTTATTCCTAATAAAACTTTCCTATGAAGAGCTATTTTTCTATAAAATATTTGATGTTTCCTACAAATCATGAAACAATCAAATAATTATATATTTGAAATATTTTCAGTTTTCTATTGAACCTTTTTCAATCTTATGATGAATTTTAACTGGTTATTGATGCAAGTCCAATTATTATTCAATCTTTCTTCATTATCACAATTGTTTCATTAGATTTTTTTATTCAAAGTGACTAATAAAATTAAAAATTTTAAGGCATGCTGATGATAAACTTTAACTTTCAAATTTATTTTAAGTTTTGAAATGCAAAACTTAAAATAAATTGATAACTTTGGAAATATCATCACAATTGTCTTATTGTCTTTCAAATATCATCTTTATACTATAGCATATCTTATTTTCATATTAATTTATAGGAAAGTAACTTGTAAGATCATCCTACTATATTATATAATAGACATCATATATTAATAATGAAATATACTAATATTTTAACCTTTGTGGTTGACTGATGATGAATTCAAATGACTGCCAAAGTTGAGGAACTTGATATACTCTATACCAATGTTGACATACACGAGCAGCTTGTGCACGATCATAAATCTGCAAATGCTTGAAAACCTGAAAATTTATTATTATAAATTCATTGTTTATTATTGTTATAAGATAGAACTTGACATATATTGAATGCTAAGTTACCATAATATCTAAAAATTTTTACAGTACCCAATATATTTACAAAGAATTATTTCAAAATATTACCTTAGAAAACTAAAGTAATATAGGTAACTAAGGTAATATAGGTAAGGTAAAGGATAGATATTTTTTATACAATAATTAAGATATTATTTTAATTTTTCTATCATCTGAAGAGCATGATCTTAAATACTTTGAACTTCTATCAATCCCAATGTCATAAACAATTTGAATAAAATAATACTAAAGATATTTAATACTAAAGAATTTTAATATATTAAAATTTTACTAAACAATGGACACTGCACTTTCAAATAATAAAATAAATAGCTGAAAGCAGTTTGATGCCAAGATAAAGTTATATACAAAATATTTATAGTCTGTATACTTAGAATTTCTTTAGAAAAATGTGTTTTGTTATAACATTTAAACAAATCATAATGAGGATGGAAATACCTTAGTTTTTCTATTAATTGAGGATATTTTGTAGCAGTTAACTAAAAAATGTTACTTTTTCAATATTTGTTAAAATGCAATAAAAATAAATTTGTAAAATCTGAAATATTATTCTTTTTATTTGGATATTTATTCATTTAAAACACTTTTGTATGATATCTGCCATTGATAAAGATATATGATAAGTACTCACTTCTTGTTGGTTGAAAATGAAATACAATTTTACAATTTCTAAATATATATGTTACTATCAAAACCCAAAATTAGTTAAAATCCAATTTGCCTAGTTGAAACTAGTTGGAACAAAGCCTATTTGTGAATACTAATATTAACTAGTCAATACTAGAATTCACTAACTTGTAAGACATTTTAGGGAAAACTGAAATTGACAGAAAAATTGCTTTATTTGTAATTATTTACAGTTTTTACTAGTTAAAAGCAGTTTGTTAAAGGCCTTTGCATTTATTCAGTTTATAAAAAACCAAGCTTTTCATTCTGGAATAAATCAGTCGCCCTATCAAGCCATGTTCGGGATAGACCCATGAGTAGGACTCGCAACTTCAGCATTGTCATCAGATGTTCTCGAAACATTGAAGATGAGAACGAACTCCAGAGAGTCATCGAGGAGATGATGCATGACAGAATGAAGCTGAGACTCCTGATGAAGAAGAATATGAGGCTGGTCTTAGTGGAGTTTACATCACATTAGCCAGGAGAGAAGCTCACAAAAATTTATCTAAACAGGCCAAGAAAATGAAATATATTTCCAATGCCACTCACCCCCTGTTGAAGTAGAAGATAATGTCATAATCCCAATCCCAGATACGGACAGAGCAAAGGCTGATTTTCGAAATATCATCAGAGTTGTGCTGAAAAAAAATGAAGATTTGCACAAGATTGGAACTAAGGATGGAAAGGTGGATAAATTATATTGTAGGTAGACTTTTGTATCTTTTATATATTTGTTACTATTTAGAGAGTATCCAAAATATGATTATGAAAAAAATATCTTTTGTAGATCAGAATTTGACGTTTGTAGGGAGAGATTCCTGATGCCCGAAGAGGTACCAGATATTTTTTTGAGATGGCAAGATTTGGATTTGAGCTAGGAAAACGGCAATGGCACCACAAAGGTTCACACGTTGTGTTGTGAGAAAGGTTGCATTTTGAAAAGATGCTTGTGCAAGAAGAAGGGGGGGAATTCTCTGCAATTCTAAATGTCATAATAATTTTCCATGCAGAAGCAAATAATGTACATAATCATAAATATATTTCTTCTGTAAATTTCAGTTACTATGTTCATAATTATATTTATTTTGTAGATTTCAGTTGTTATGTTTTTATTTTTCCCTCTCACTCGTGCTTGCACAATTACGAAGATATCAGGCTTATCCTCATAAAAGAAATTTTAGGTAACACTAGTTTTTACTAGTCATATTGAGTTTTAACTAGAGAAGTTTTAGTGAAAACCAGAGGTTTTCAACAAATGTAGTGAATTCTAGTATTGATTAGTTTAATACTAGTATTCATGAACAGGCTTTGTTCCAACTAGTTTCAACTAGGCAAATTGGGTTTTAACTAATTTCGGGTTTTGATGGTAACATAAATATTATGGTTATAATATCTTTAAAACAAACTTTCATACTATAAAATCTGAACAACAAAGAGAGAAACTTTTATTTGTATTAAATTCTTTAAAAAGTTTTTGTTCATTTAAAAATTTTTGTCATGTGCAAATAAAAAAGAACATTGAAATACTTTATTTGACATAGCTATATAAACATGCAACCAATAGAAAATTATGAGTTAAATAAAATTGAGTTTTCATTGATTCATCAGAATCTTGATAATGATATGCAGGAAGATACAATACAGTATTTGTAAAATTCTGAAAATGCCAATACTTTCAAGATTTTATAACTTCGGGAATGAATATAAAAACATGTTTAAAACGCAAGTAGAAAGTTTGAGAATTATTTAAAACAAACTACATTAATATCAAAATGCAATTTCTAATTTTCTCTTAATATATTAATAATTACTACACACCGGTAATTATAATTTATATTGAAGAATATTTATTTTTAATTAATCTGGAAGAAACATTAATAATTATTACACACCGGTAATTATAATTTATATTGAAGAATATTTATTTTTAATTAATCTGGAAGAAATAAAAAAGATCATGTATTTCAGTATTTTGCGAGAGAGAAAATTTTCAGACATCATATTTCATTTATATATAAAATAATATTTTATACTGTTCATATCAGGTACAAGATTTTAGATCAGGGGTTCTAACCTTTTGATGACTCCAGACCCCCAATGGATTGTTCAATAATCCCATACCTTCTTCACTTGACTGTTGAAATAATCATCACCATTCCTTATATTAGTTGCCTATGACTTCCAAATATGTTAACAGTTTGAATTTACTGTACTTTAGAGATCAAGTCCCATACCCCCAGAATTTGGTTCCCCTATCCCTTGGGGTATGGATACTCCTGGTTAAGAACCCCTGTTTTAGATGAATTCACAATATTTATGAATAATACCAACAGACTAGTATTGTCATATCCATTATCCTTCTGTACATAAATACCTTGTATAGTGCTAACACATTCCAAAAAATTATTGTACTGATTGAATCTGCATTAAGGAATATATTCAATAGGAAAAATCAGAGTTCATTTCTAAAGAAATTTCTCAGAAAAATAATCAGAAATGACTGACTGACAATAATGAAATATAGAATGCATTTTAAAAGTATATATGAAAAAATACTTTATGCAGATCAAAGCGTACAGAAATCTTTATGGCAGTAAGCCTGAATATCACTAACAGCATATGTAGAATACCATATATTTTTATATACATACATACAGAATGTATATTTATTTATTATGATAATGTAGTATTTTTTTATAATTAAATAATAAAATTTTAAAATTTATATATAATAAAAATTATAGTAATAATTAAAAGCCAAAAACAAAGCTGAGTCCATCATTTGCCAGATAATTGTAATACAGTAATACAGTACTGTATTTATAAAGTTTTAAGATAAGATTTTTAGAAAATTCCCATATATTAAGCAGGCAGAAATAAACATACTGCTGCACTATAATGAACCATTCTGCATTAATTAAATTCTCAGGGCAAATTACAAACTGCACTATAGTGAATCCCACATTATTTATAAGCTTGACTACTATGAAAATAGATTTTCACAAAATTTGATATTTGCCAAAGTTTCTCACTGCTTATTCTAACATAACTCCTAAACTTATTTTGAGTAATATTGTTAACTATTCTAAATAGGAAGAGCTTTCTACTCCACAAAACTCAAAATTCTGTCCTTGATTTTCAGGAATTCTTCTACCGACTCTTGCAAGTGCTACTTTTGTTATAATGTTGGTTTCAACCAAAAATATTTTATGCAGTTTTGACTTAATAAATTTTTTCATCATGTTGCATTCTAAAATATGCAACATGATGAACAAATTAATAATTTATTAAGATTACAACTAGCCAATTAGCAGGAAATAATATTCTAAAAGAAAAATTACTTTATTGAATACAAAGTAGCATTTTCGGAATTCTTAAATTCCCTCTTCAGCTTCATAAAAAAAATTAAATTCTGTTACGATTCGTTAACATTTTAATGGAAAAAATGTAAATATTAAGTTAAAACTTGGTATTTTCTCATCCAGTTATTTTGACATGTTGCGCCATCTGTCGACTAAATTATAATATTTTGCCATTTAACTTGATTTCCTGTTAAAATACATATTCTGCAAAGTTGTTTAATAGCCAAATTATTTTAGGTTGGTCATTAAAAAGAACTGTGAAAAGTTTAAACATTCATCATTTAAAAGAGTATTCCACAAACGAACAATCGAAAGTATATACAAAATTCGCTACTTCCCAGCAATATTGAAATGCAGTTAATTTATACATAATGTTTGATGCTGAATAATGTTCCATAAATCACCGTACACCTACACAATTTTTATAAGTTGTATTTCTTAACAGATGATCAAAACATTATACATTCAATGCACAAAATCAATACAGTATTAAGTTGTTAATATTAGAATGTTCAACATAATAATATATCAGAATTATAAAACATACAACGCAATATGCATTTATTTATCCATAATTAAACAATAACAAATTAAAAAAAAAAATATTCCAAAGAATATAACATACTTTGGATCAATTATAATGTATTAATAAATTCAGAACAGCCGATTCCTTAAGAATCGAGTGACACGAATTCGAATAATTATATAATCGATTGATATATAATTATACATCATTGTGATTAGTAAAATTGCACGCCAATCGATTCTTAGGAAATCGATTGGCATTGGAGTCGAATAATCATAAGAAAAATATTTTAACTGAAAAAGAACATTTTTTTTTTTTAATAATATATGAAAAAGAATAAATTTTAATATTTGTAAAGAAAAACATTTTTAACCGAAAAATTTTTTAAATCAACATATCGATTTCTTAAAAAATGTTAAATCGATTTCCTAAAAATCGATAAACGGTGAATTGAAAAATTGCCTAAGCATATTTGGATTTTAAAATTAAAAGAAAAATTAATATCCATTTAGAGTATGTATATATACAGTGCATTTATTTATATTAAAATGGAAATCGTTAGCTAATCAATTTTTCCATTCAGGCGTCTTAATTAACTTGATCACGATTCAACTTAAATTATACACAAATTAAGATTAAAAAGAAGAGTCCTTCCAAATTTAGTTCAGCCTTCACTTTCTATAAGTTCCATTGACATACAAATGCAAAAAAGTTTATCAAACATTTTAATAGTTTAACAGTACAGCATATTTTATCACAAAGTTATCCCCCTTATCATGCAATTTTAATAAGCCTGTAGATTTTACTTCTCTAATTTAGGTATAGACTACTTACTAGAAGCAAAACAAATGAAGGTAAGTTCTTCCAATTTGGATAATTATCTTCCTTAAGTTGGCTTATATTTAATGATGAAGCAGACCAGTCTCTTATTTCTTCTTTCCATTTGGTTATCATCTTTTCACACTTTCTTTCCTGCTCTGTTGAATTTTTTACTTCCGATAAAGAATTAACTGTCAACTCGTTATTTTTAGACATTCTGTAAAATATTTCTTTTAAAAACCAAATTTTCTTTTGTGAAATTGTCTAAATTATCTAATAACAACATTAACAATATAAAGTATATACATTAAGGCCTGTAGCATTTTAAAAATTTATAAAATTTCTTATTCTGATCTATAGAAATTTTTATTGTGCTAAAAATTTTATTAATTAAAACTCTCTTCCATTTTATTATTAAATACTTTTTTAACTTAAAATTTTTAATACAGATGTTTGTCAAAATAATAAACATTAAAGTACTTTGATGCAAAATCAAAATTTTTAATTTTTCATTAAAAATAAATTACTGTACTAAGTCTATACACAATGACAGTTTGTCATCTTCAGATTACTGTACAATTATTATTATTATTATAAAAAATAATAAAATAAACTTTTTTTACGTCCATAAATGCGATTTAAAAAGTAAATTTTATAAGTTACCAATATTATAAAAACATAAAAGTACCAGAAAAAAATTAATAATTTATTTAAAGTAAATTTCTAAAGCCAAAATTAATTTTTATAAAATTCCTCTTCTGGTATAAAAAAAAAAAATAATTGTGAAAAAAAAAAAAAAAAAAAAAAAAAATAATTGTGTGTCACATTTAAAATTTAGGAAAAATTATTTATATGAATATTTAGTACATTATTTATAAATTCTTTATCAAATTTTTATTTCACAATTTTGATAATCTATATAATGACCTATAAAATATTCCCATAAATAATTTTTGTTTTATTTTATATTTTAAAACGTGAAACATCACAACACGCAAAAAAAAATTTTAATTGTTTTTTTCTTTATTAAAATTAATTTTTGGATTGGAGATCCGATCTTAATTAAAAAGCATTCAGTAATTTTGTTTGATTATTTTTCATCTAATACGATTAATATATTTCTTAGAGCATAAATTACAATTAATTAAAAATATATTTTACTAGTTAATTTTGAAGAAAATTCATAAAATTCTTCTTTTAACTTGTCCCGAGTCCTACACAAAATTCCAATAATCGATATCATCAATAACATCTGGAAAATACTAATCAATTCCGATCGATAAAGTAAACATGGGAATGTAGGACAAAGATATCTTTTAATGCAGAACCGCGAACTTAATATACATTGACTTTTAAATATCTTTTATAAAACTTAAAAAACACAAAAAAATGTTTTTTTATTTTAAGGATATCGTTGCTAGAAATCGAGTAATCCCAAAGATTGAAAATTATTTAAATTAACATACGATTATCTCATTTTAATCATCTTACGAAAATACGAAACGGTTTTGAGTATAAAATCATCACGCTAACAAATATTTATTTTTTATATTATATATTTAAATTATTATTTAATTTTAAATAGTTTTAATTCTTAAAAATATCTTCTTTGATGCGAACCGAATGTCAAACTTAATTTTAAATGTAGTCGACGGCCTATCCACATGCTTTAATTCTTTACACTAAAACAACTCGTAAAAAGTGGAATATTTCAATTTATAGCATCGTAATAAAACATAGTTTATACGACAATTTAGTTAAACTTATGTAATCTGTTCAATATGATTGATATCCGCCATTTTGAAAATGCGTAGTTTCGTTTCGCGCTTTCCCGTAGCAAAGATATGTTTTCCTCCTTTCAATTTTATTAAAAAATCTGTATAAAATTTACGGAAATACAGAAAAGGAAGAGAGATCGTTTATTATTTTCTGTATGTCTGTATTAATTAGTAAAAGAAAGAACTCTTACGCTTTATAGGTATTTTTTTCTTGAGGGTAATGAATAATTTCGCATCACATGACCAATCCCATGCAGATTTCTGCAGGAGTGTAGATTGTTTTAGGAATCAATGCAGGATATC